>JAENPR010002632.1:0-48701 GCA_018135685.1 Themeda triandra
TTAAGCCATTTTGATGCCTCTCACCTCTCCACCATAGAGTTTTCTATCACCCGAGAGCCTGAAGGGCCCATAACCATGCTTCCACGGCTCCAAAACGCCATATTTGCACACACGACCATGCTGCCGCACGGTCGGTTCCAACGCATTTTATGGCTCCAAGCTCGAGTCAAGCATGCCTGTACGCCATGGTTAAGGCATTTTGACACCTCGGCCTCTCTACCATAGCGTTTGCCATCACTCGAGAGCCCGAACGGCCTTAACCCGGCTCCACGGCTCGTAAGCCGCCATATTTGCACACACGACTTTGCTGCCGCACGGCCGGTTCAACGCATCCTATGGCTCCCGGCACCGAGTCAAGCATGCCCGTACGCCATGGTTAAGGCATTTTGACACCTCTAGCCTCTCCACCACAGCGTTTGTTGCCTCCTGAGAACCTGAATGGCCCTTAACTATGGCTCCACAGCTCTAGAACTGCCATATTTGCACACACGAATATGCTACCGCACAAGCCCGGTTCGTGCGTGTCCTCTCTGACTCTTGACACTAGGTGAAGCATGACCGTATGCCATGGTTAAGGCGTTTTGATGCCTCCGGCCTCACCACCACAATGTTTGTCATCACCCGAGAGCCGAACGGCCCTTAACTACGCTCCATGACTCGAACATCCATAATTGCACACACGACCGTGCTGCCGCACGGTCGGATTCCGTGCATCCTATGGCTCTCGGCACCGGGTCAAGCACGCCCGTACGCCATGGTTAAGCCATTTTGATACCTCTCACCTCTCCACCATAGAGTTTTCTATCACGAGAGCACGAAGGGCCCTTAACCATGCCTCCACGGCTCCAAACGCCATATTTGCACACTCGACGACCATCTTGCCCGCACTCTGCCGGTTCAACGCATTTATGGCTCCCGCCCGAGTCAAGCATGCCCGTACGCCATGGTTAAGGCATTTTGACACCTCTGGCCTCTCTACCATAGAGTTTGCCATCACTCGAGAGCCTGAACGGCACTTAACCTCGGCTCCCACGGCTCCGAACCGCCATATTTGCACACATCACTTTGCCGCCGCACGCCGGGTTCCTGCGCATCCTATGGCTCCCGGCCTTTTGAGTCAAGCATGCCCGTACGCCATGGTTAAGGCATTTTGACACCTCTAGCCTCTCCACCACAGCGTTTGTTGCCGCCGAGAACCTGAATGGCCCTTAACCATGGCTCCACGGCTCTAGAAGCGCCATATTTGCACACGAATATGCTACCGCACAAACCCGTTTCGTGCGTGTCCTACAGCCCTTGACACTAGGTCAAGCATGACCGTATGCCATGGTTAAGGCGTTTTGATGCCTCTGGCCTCACCACCACAATGTTTGTCATCACCCGAGAGCCTGAACGGCCCTTAACTACAGCTCCACAACTCACATCCATAATTGCACACACGACCGGTGCCGCCGCACGGCCGGATCCCGTGCATCCTATGGCTCTCGGCCTTGCACCGGGTCAAGCACGCCGTACGCCATGGTTAAGCCATTTTGATGCCTCTCACCTCTCCACCATAGAGTTTTCTATCACCCGAGAGCCTGAAGGGCCCTTAACCATGCTTCCACGGCTCCAAAACCGCCATATTTGCACACTCGACCATGTCGCCGCACTGGTCGGTTCCAACGCATTTTATGGCTCCCTCTCCGAGTCAAGCATGCCCGTACGCCATGGTTAAGGCATTTTGACACCTCTTGCCTCTCTACCATAGCGTTTGCCATCACTCAAAGAGCCTGAACGGCACTTAACCTCGGCTCCACGGCTCCCGTAACCGCCATATTTGCACACGACTTTGCTTCGCCGCACGGCCGTTCCGCGCATCCTATGGCTCGCACCGAGTCAAGCATGCCCGTACACCATGGTTAAGGCATTTTGACACCTCTAGCCTCTCCACCACAGCGTTTGTTGCCGCCCGAGAACTGAATGGCCCTTAACCATGGCTCCCATGACTCTAGAATGCCATATTTGCACACACGAATATGCTACCGCACGGCCCGGTTCGTGCGTGTCCTACAGCTCTTGACACTAGGTGAAGCATGACCGTATGCCATGGTTAAGGCGTTTTATGCCTCTGGCCTCACCACCACAATGTTTGTCATCACCCGAGAGCCTGAACGGCCCTTAACTACAGCTCCACGACTCCAGAACATCCATAATTGCACACGTTGTCTTTGCCGCACGGCCGGATCTGTGCATCCTATGGCTCTCGGACCGCAGGTCAAGCACGACCGTTACGCCATGGTTAAGCCATTTTGATACCTCTCACCTCTCCACCATAGAGTTTTCTATCACCCGAGAGCTCGAAGGGCCCTTTAACCATGCCTCCATGGCTCCAAAGCGCCATATTGCACACATCGACCATGCCGCCGCACCTGGCCGGTTCCAACGCATTTTATGGCTCCCCGAGTCAAGTCAAGCATGCACATACGCCATGGTTAAGGCATTTTGACACCTCGGGCCTCTCGTAGCATAGCGTTTGCCATCACTCGAGAGCCTCGAACGGCACTTAACCTCGGCTCCACGGCTCGAAGCGCCATATTTGCACACACGACTTTCTTTGCCGCGCACGGCCCGGTTCCTGCGCATCTACGGCTCCTCGCACCAAGTCAAGCACGCCCATGCACTACGGTTAAGGCGTTTTGACACCGGCCTCTCGACCACAGCATTTGTTGCCGCCCAAGAACCCGAATGGCCCTTAACCATGGCTCCACGCTCTAGAACTGCCATATTTGCACACACGACTATGCTACCGCGGCGGTTCCCTACGTGTCCTCTGACTCTAAACCGACACTAGGTCAAGCATGATCGTATGCCATGGTTAAGGTGTTTTGACACCCTACGGCCCCACCACCACAATGTTTGTCATCACCCGAGAGCCCGAACGGCCCTTAACTATAGCTCCACGACTCGAACATCCATAATTGCACACACGATTTGTCTTGCGCACGGCCGGATCCCGTGCATCTACGGCTCTCGGCACCGGTTCAAGCACACCCGTACGCCATGGTTAAGCCATTTTGATGCCTCTCACCTCTCCACCATAGAGTTTTCCATCACCCGAGAGCCCGAAGGGCCCTTAACCATGGCTCCACGGTAGTAAAAGCGCCACATTTGCACACACGACCATCTTTGCCGCATGGTCGGTTCCAACGCATCCTATGGCTCCTTGAGTCAAGCAAGCCCGTACGCCATGGTTAAGGCATTTTGACACCTCGGCCTCTCTACCATAGCGTTTGTCATGGCTCGAGAGCACGGAACGGCCCTTAACCTCGGCTCCACGGCTCCCGAACCGCCATATTTGCACACACGACTTTCTTGCCGCGCACGGCGGTTCCTATGCGTCCTACGGCTCCTCGCACCAAGTCAAGCACGCCCATGCACCATGGTTAAGGCATTTTAACACCTTTGGCCTCTCCACCACAGCGTTTATTACCGCCCAAGAACCCGAATGGCCCTTAACCACGGCTCTAGAAGCCGCATATTTGCACCTGTGACGACTATGCTACCGCCGGCCAGTTCCGCATGTCCTATAGCTCTCGACACTAGGTCAAGCACGACCGTATGCCATGGTTAAGGCGTTTTGATGCCTCCAGCCTCACTACCACAATATTTGTCATCACCCGAGAGCCCGAACGGCCCTTAACTATAGCTCCATGACTCCAGAACATCCATAATTGCACACCGACCTGTGCTGCCGCATGGCCGGATCCTGTGCATCCTACGGCTCTCGGCACCGGGTCAAGCACGCCCGTACGCCATGGTTAAGCCATTTTGATGCCTCTCACCTCTCCACCATAGAGTTTTTCATCACCCGAGAGCCTCGAAGGGCCTTTAACCATAGCTCCTTGGCCCAAAACTGCCATATTTGCACACACGACCATCTTTGCCGCACGGTCGGTTCCAACGTATCCTATGGCTCTCGGCACTTTGAGTCAAGCATGCCCGTACACCATGGTTAAGGCATTTTGACACCTCCGGCCTCTCTACCATAGCGTTTGCCATCGCTCGAGAGCCCGAACGGCCCTTAACCTTGGCTCCACGGCTCAGGCGCCATATTTGCACACACGACCATCTTTGCCGCACGGTCGGTTCAACACATCCTATGGCTCCTGGCACTGAGTCAAGCATGCCCGTACGCCATGGTTAAGGCATTTTGACACCTCTAGCCTCTCCACCACAGTGTTTGTTGCCGCACGAGAATTTGAATGGCCCTTAACCATGGCTCCATAGCTCTAGAACTGCCATATTTGCACACAAATATGCTACCGCACAAAGCCCGGTTCGTGCGTGTCCAGCTCTTTACACTAGGTCAAGCATGACCGTATGCCATGGTTAAGGCATTTTGATGCCTCTGTCCTCACCACCACAATGTTTGTCATCACCGAGAGCTGAACGGCCCTTAACTACAGCTCCACGACTCTGAACATCCATAATTGCACACACGTTGTCTTTGCCGCCGCACGATCGGATCCTGTGCATCCTATGGCTCTCGGCACCGGGTCAAGCACGCCTGTATGCCATGGTTAAGACATTTTGATGCCTCTCACCTCTCCACCATAGAGTTTTCCATTTGAGAGCGAAGGGCCCTTAACCATGCCTCCACGGCTCCAAAAGCGCCATTTGCACACCCGACCATGCCGCCACTTGCGGTCGGTTCCACGCATTTTATGGCTCCCGGCTCGGAAGTCAAGCATGCCTGTACGCCATGGTTAAGGCATTTTGACACCTCTGGCCTCTCTACCATAGTGTTTGCCATCATTCGAGAGCCTGAACGGCACTTAACCTCGGCTCCACGGCTCCAAAACTGCCATATTTGCACACACGACTTTTTGCCCCGCACCGGCCGGTTCCCTGCGCATCCTACGGCTCCTCGCACCAAGTCAAGCACGCCCATGCACTATGGTTAAGGCATTTTGACACTGCTGGCCTCTCGACCATAGCATTTGTTGCCACCCAAGAACCCGAATGGCCCTTAACCATGGCTCCACCGCTCTAGAAGCTGCCATATTTGCACACACGACTATGCTACCGCCTTGCCGGTTCCTACGTGTCCTCGGCTCTCGACACTAGGTCAAGCACGACCGTATGCCATGGTTAAGGTGTTTTGACACCTCTGGCCCCACCACCACAATGTTTGTCATCACCCAAGAGCGAACGGCCCTTAACTATAGCTCCACGACTCGAATATCCATAATTGCACACACGTCTTTGGCGCCCGGCCGGATCACCTGTGCATCCTACTGACTCCGGCACCGGTTCAAGCACACCCGTACGCCATGGTTAAGATATTTTGATGCCTCTCACCTCTCCACCATAGAGTTTTCCATCACCCGAGAGCCTGAAGAGCCCTTAACCATGGCTCCATGGTAGTAAAAGCGCCACTTTTGCACACACGACCATCCTGCCGCATGGTCGGTTCTGTAGCGTCCTATGGCTCGACCGAGTCAAGCAAGCCCGTACGCCATGGTTAAGGCATTTTGACACCTCGGCCTCCTACCATAGCATTTGTCATCGCTCGAGAGCACGAACGGCCCTTAACCTCGGCTCCGCGGCTCGGCTTCGCCATATTTGCACACACGACTTTCTTTGCCCCGCACTGCGGTTCCTATCGTCCTACGGCTCCGCACCAAGTCAAGCACACCCATGCACCATGGTTAAGGCGTTTTAACACCTTTGGCCACTCCACCACGGTGTTTAGTACCGCCGAGAACCCGAATGGCCCTTAACCATGGCTCCACGGCTCTAGAACTGCCATATTTGCACACACGACTATGCTACCGCACGGTGGTTCTGCATGTCCTATAGCTCTCGACACTAGGTCAAGCATGACCGTATGCCATGGTTAAGGCATTTTGGCGCCTCGGCCTCACCACCACAATATTTGTCATCACCGAGAGCCCGAACGGCCCTTAACTATAGCTCCAAGACTCGAACATCCATAATTGCACACACGGCCGTGCTGCCGCCGTCGGATCGGATCTGTGCATCCTATGGCTCTTGGCAACTGGCCGGGCCAAGCACGCCCGTACGCCATGGTTAAGCCATTTTGATGCCTCTCACCTCTCCACCATAGAGTTTTCATCACCCGAGAGCCTGAAGGGCCCTTAACCACAGCTCCACGGGCCGCAAAGCGCCATATTTGCACACATGACCATCTGCTGCCGCACGGTCGGTTCCAACGCATCCTATGGCTCAAGGCCGAGTCAAGCATGCCCCGTACGCCATGGTTAAGGCATTTTGACACCTCTGGCCTCTCTACCATAGCATTTGCCATCGCTCGAGAGCACGAACGGCCCTTAACCTTGGCTCCACGGCTCCGAAAGCGCCATATTTGCACACACGACCATCGCCGCGCACGGTCGGTTCAACGCATCCTATGGCTCCTGGCACTTAGTCAAGCATGCCCGTACGCCAGGGTTAAGGCATTTTGACACCTCTAGCCCCTCTACCACAGTGTTTGTTGCCGCCTGAGAACCTGAATGGCCCTTAACCATGGCTCCACGGCTCCAGAACTGCCATATTTGCACACACGAATATGCTACCGCCTGCCCGGTTCGTGCGTGTCCACAGCTCTTGACACTAGGTCAAGCATGACCGTATGCCATGGTTAAGGCGTTTTGATGCCTCTAGCCTCACCACCACAATGTTTGTCATCACCGAGAGCACGAACGGCCCTTAACTTCTGACTCCACGACTCCGAACATACATAATTGCACACATGGATTGTCTTTGCCGCACGGTCGGATCCCCGTGCATCCTATGGCTCTCGGCACCGGGTCAAGCACGCCCGTACGCCATGGTTAAGCCATTTTGATGCTCTCACCTCTCCACCATAGAGTTTTCCATCACCCGGGAGAGCACGAAGGGCCCTTAACCATGCCTCACGGCTCCAAAACCGCCATATTTGCACACTCGACCATCGCCGCACGGCCGGTTCCAACGCATTTTATGGCTCGGCTCGAGTCAAGCATGCACGTACACCATGGTTAAGGCATTTTGAAACCTCCCCGGCCTCTCTACCATAGCGTTTGCCGTCACTCGAGAGCACGAACGGCACTTAACCTCGGCTCCACGGCTCGAAGCGCCATATTTGCACACACGACTTTTTCTTTGCCGCCGGTCGGTTCCGCGCATCCTACGGCTCCTCGCACCAAGTCAAGCACGCCCATGCACTATGGTTAAGGCGTTTTGACACTATTGGCCTCTCGACCACAGCATTTGTTGCCGCCCAAGAACCCGAATGGCCCTTAACCATGGCTCCACCGCTCTAGAACTGACATATTTTCACACACGACTATGCTACCGCACTGGCCCGGTTCCCTACGTGTCCTACAGCTCTCGACACTAGGTCAAGCACGATCGTATGCCATGGTTAAGGCGTTTTGACACCTACGGCCCCACCACCACAATGTTTGTCATCACCCGAGAGCCCGAACAGCCCTTAACTATAGCTCCACGACTCGAGAACATCCATAATTGCACACACGTCTTGGTGCACGGCCGGATCTGTGCATCCTACGGCTCTCGGCACCGTTTCAAGCACACCGTACGCCATGGTTAAGCCATTTTGATGCCTCTCACCTCTCCACCATAGAGTTTTCCATCACCCGAGAGCACTGGAGGGCCCTTAACCATGGCTCCACGGCAAGAAGCGCCACATTTGCACACACGACCATCGCCGCATGGTCGGTTCAACGCGTCCTATGGCTCCCGTGCGAGTCAAGCAAGCCCGTACGCCATGGTTAAGGCATTTTGACACCTCTGGCCTCCCTACCATAGCATTTGTCATCGCTCGAGAGCACAGAACGGCCCTTAACCTCGGCTCCACGGCTCGAAGCGCCATATTTGCACACACGACTTTTCTTTGCCGCACGGCCGGTTCCTATCGTCCTACGGCTCCTCGCACCAAGTCAAGCACACCCATGCACCATGGTTAAGGCGTTTTAACACCTTTGGCCACTCCACCACGGTGTTTAGTACCGCGAGAACCCGAATGGCCCTTAACCATGGCTCACGGCTCTACAGCTGCGCCATATTTGCACACACGACTATGCTACCGCATAGCCGGTTCTGCATGTCCTATAGCTCTTGACACTAGGTCAAGCACGACCGTATGCCATGGTTAAGGCATTTTGATGCCTCGGCCTCACCACCACCATATTTGTCATCACCCGAGAGCCCGAACGGCCCTTAACTATAGCTCACGACTCCGAACATCCATAATTGCGCACACGGCTTTGCTGCCGCACGAGTCGGATCCCGTGCATCCTACGGCTCGGCACCGGGTCAAGCACGCCCGTACGCCATGGTTAAGCCATTTTGATGCCTCTCACCTCTCCACCATAGAGTTTTCATCACTCGAGAGCACGAAGGGCCCCTAACCCACGGCTCCACGGCGCAAAAGCGCCATATTTGCACACACGACCATTGCCGCACGGTCGGTTCCAACGCATCCTATGGCTCCTGGCACTGAGTCAAGCATGCCCGTACGCCATGGTTAAGGCGTTTGACACCTCGGCCTCTCTACCATAGCGTTTGCCATCGCTCGAGAGCACGACGGCCCTTAACCTTGGCTCCACGGCTCGAGAACTGCCATATTTGCACACACGACCATCTTTGCCCGCACGGTCGGTTCAACGCATCCTATGGCTCCTGGCACCGAGTCAAGCATGCCCGTACGCCATGGTTAAGGCATTTTGACACCTCTAGCCTCTCCACCACACGGCGTTTGTTGCTACTGAGAACCTGAATGGCCCTTAACCATGGCTCCATGACTCTAGAAGCGCCATATTTGCACACACGAATATGCTACCCCACGGCCGGTTCATCGTGTCCTACAGCTCTTGACACTAGGTCAAGCATGACCGTATGCCATGGTTAAGGCATTTTGATGCGTACGGCCTCACCACCACAATGTTTGTCATCACCGAGAGGCACGAACGGCCCTTAACTACGGCTCCACGACTCGAACATCCATAATTGCACACCGAGTTGTCTTTGCCGCACGGTCGGATCCTGCATCCTATGGCTCTCGGCACCGGGTCAAGCACGCACATACGCCATGGTTAAGCCATTTTGATGCCTCTCACCTCTCCACCATAGAGTTTTCCATCACACGATAGCCTAAAGGGCCCTTAACCATGCCTCCACGGCTCCAAAAGCGCCATATTTGCACACTCGACCATCTTGCCGCCGCACGGTCGGTTCCAACGCATTTTATGGCTCCCGGCTCGAGTCAAGCATGCACGGTACGCCATGGTTAAGGCATTTTGACACCTCCGGCCTCTCTACCATAGCGTTTGCCGTCACTCGAGAGCTCGAACGGCACTTAACCTCGGCTCACGGCTCGAGCGCCATATTTGCACACACGACTTTGCTACCGCACGGCGGTTCTGTGCATCCTACGGCTCCTCGCACCAAGTCAAGCACGCCCATGCTCTATGGTTAAGGCATTTTGACACGCTGGCCTCTCGACCACAGCATTTGTTGCCGCCCAAGAACCGAATGGCCCTTAACCATGGCTCCACCGCTCTAGAAGCGCCATATTTGCACACACGACTATGCTACCGCACGTGCCGGTTCCTACGTGTCCTACGCTCTCGACACTAGGTCAAGCACGACCATATGCCATGGTTAAGGTGTTTTAACACCTACGGCCCCACCACCACAATGTTTGTCATCACCCGAGAGCACGAACGGCCCTTAACTATAGCTCCACGACTCGAACATCCATAATTGCACACACGTCTTTGGCGGCGCACGGCCGGATCCTGTGCATCCTACGGCTCTCGGCACCGGTTCAAGCATACCCGTACGCCATGGTTAAGCCATTTTGATGCCTCTCACCTCTCCACCATAGAGTTTTCCATCACCCGAGAGCCTGAAGGGCCCTTAACCATGGCTCCACGGTGGTAAACTGCCACATTTGCACACACAACCATCTTTGCCGCATGGTCGGTTCCAACGCGTCCTATGGCTCCCGGCACTGAGTCAAGCAAGCCCGTACGCCATGGTTAAGGCATTTTGGCACCTCTGGCCTCTCTACCATAGCGTTTGTCATCGCTCGTGAGCCTGAACGGCCCTTAACCTCAGCTCCACGGCTCCAGAACTGCCATATTTGCACACACGACATTGCTGCCGCACGGCCGGTTCCTATGCGTCCTACAGCTCCTCGCACCAAGTCAAGCACGCCCATGCTCCATGGTGAAGGCATTTTAACACATTTGGCCTCTCCACCACGGCATAAAAATGGCTTAACCATGGCGTACAGGCGTGCTTGACCCGGTGCCGAGAGCCATAGGATGCACAGGATCCGACCGTGCGGCAGCACAGTCATGTGTGCAATTATGGATGTTCTGGAGTCGTGGAGCTGTAGTTAAGGGCCGTTCAGGCTCTCGGGTGATGACAAACATTGTGGTGGTGAGGCTAGAGGCATCAAAACGCCTTAACCATGGCATACGGTCATGCTTGACCTAGTGTCAAGAGCTGTAGGACACGCACGAACCGGCTGTGCGGTAGCATATTCGTGTGTGCAAATATGGCAGTTCTAGAGCTGTGGAGCCATGGTTAAGGGCCATTCAGGTTCTCAGGCGGCAACAAACACTGTGGTAGAGGGGCTAGAGGTGTCAAAATGCCTTAACCCTGGCGTACGGGCATGCTTGACTAAGTGCCAGGAGCCATAGGATGCGTTGGAACTGACCGTGCGGCAGCATGGTCGTGTGTGCAAATATGGCAGTTCTGGAGCCGTGGAGCCAAGGTTAAGGGCCGTTCAGGCTCTTGAGCGATGGCAAACGCTATGGTAGAGAGGCCAGAGGTGTCAAAATGCCTTAACCATGGCGTACGGGCATGCTTGACTCAGTGCCGAGAGCCATAGGATGCGTTGGAACCGACCGTGCGGCAGCATGGTCGTGTGTGCAAATATGGCAGTTTTGCAGCCGTGGAGCTGTGGTTAAGGGCCCTTCAGGCTCTCGGGTGATGAAAAACTCTATGGTGGAGAGGTGAGAGGCATCAAAATGGCTTAACCATGGCGTACGGGCGTGCTTGACCCGGTGCCAAGAGCCATAGGATGCACAGGATCCGACTGTGCGGCAGCACAGTCGTGTGTGCAATTATTGATGTTCTGGAGTCTTGAAGCTATAGTTAAGGGCCGTTCGGGCTCTCGGGTGATGAAAAATATTGTGGTGGTGAGGCCAGAGGCGTCAAAATGCCTTAACCATGGCATACGGTCATGCTTGACCTAGTGTCGAGAGCTATAGGACATGCAGGAACTGGCTGTGCGGTAGCATAGTCGTGTGTGCAAATATGGCAGTTCTAGAGCTGTGGAGCCATGGTTAAGGGCCATTCGGGTTCTCGGGCGGTACTAAACACTGTGGTGGAGTGGCCAAAGGTGTTAAAACGCCTTAACCATGGTGCATGGGTGTGCTTGACTTGGTGCGAGGAGCCGTAGGACGCATAGGAACCGGCCGTGCGGCAGCAAAGTCGTGTGTGCAAATATGGCAGTTCTGGAGCCGTGGAGCCGAGGTTAAGGGCCGTTCAGGCTCTCGAGCGACGACAAATGCTATGGTAAGGAGGCCAGAGGTGTCAAAATGCCTTAACCATGGCGTACGGGCTTGCTTGACTCGGTGGGAGCCATAGGATGCGTTGGAACCGACCATGCGGCGGCATGGTCGTGTGTGCAAATGTGGCGGTTTTCTTGCCGTGGAGCCATGGTTAAGGGCCCTCCAGGCTCTCGGGTGATGGAAAACTCTATGGTGGAGAGGTGAGAGGCATCAAAATGGCTTAACCATGGCGTACGGGTGTGCTTGAAACGGTGCCGAGAGCCGTAGGATGCACAGGATCCGGCCGTGCGCCAAAGACAAGTCGTGTGTGCAATTATGGATGTTCTCGAGTCGTGGAACTATAGTTAAGGGCCGTTCGGGCTCTCGGGTGATGACAAACATTGTGGTGGTGGGGCCGGAGGTGTCAAAACGCCTTAACCATGGCATACGGTCGTGCTTGACCTAGTGTCGAGAGCTGTAGGACACGTAGGAACCGGGCTGTGCGGTAGCATAGTCGTGTGTGCAAATATGGCGGTTCTAGAGCGGTGGAGCCATGGTTAAGGGCCATTCGGGTTCTTGGGCGGCAACAAATGCTGTGGTCGAGAGGCTAGCGGTGTCAAAACGCCTTAACCATATTGCATGGGCGTGCTTGACTTGGTGCGAGGAGCTGTAGGATGCGCAGGAACCGGCCGTGCGCGGCAAATGGTCGTGTGTGCAAATATGGCAGTTCGGAGCCATGGAGCCAAGGTTAAGGGCCGTTCAGGCTCTCGAGTGATGGCAAACGCTATGGTAGAGAGGCCAGAGGTGTCAAAATGCCTTAACCATGGTGTACAGGCATGCTTGACTCAGAGCCGAGAGCCATAAAATGCGTTGGAACCGACCGTGCGGCAGCATGGTCGAGTGTGCAAATATGGCGGTTTGGAGCCATGGAGGCATGGTTAAGGGCCCTTTAGGCTCTCGGGTGATGGAAAACTCTATGGTGGAGAGGTGAGAGGCATCAAAATGGCTTAACCATGGCATACGGGGCGTGCTTGACCCGGTGCCGAGAGCCATAGGATGCATGGGATCCGACCATGCGGCGGCACGGTCGTGTGTGCAATTATGGATGTTCGAGTCGAGCTGTATAGTAAAGGGCCGTTCGGGCTCTCGGGTGATGACAAACATTGTGGTGGTGAGGCCGAGGCATCAAAATGCCTTAATCATGGCATACGGTCATGCTTGACCTAGTGTCAAGAGCTATAGGACACGCATGAACCGTTTGTGCGGTAGCATATTCGTGTGTGCAAATATGGCGGTTCTAGAGTTTGTGGAGCCATGGTTAAGGGCCATTCGGGTTCTCGGGCAGCAACAAACGCTGTGGTGGAGAGGCTAGAGGTGTCAAAATGCCTTAACCATGGTGCACGGGCATGCTTGACTTGGTGCGAGGAGCCATAGGATGCGTTAGGAACCGGCCGTGCGGCGGCATGGTCGTGTGTGCAAATATGGCGGTTCCGGAGCCGTGGAGCCAAGGTTAAGGGCCGTTCGGGCTCTTGAGCGATGGCAAACGCTATGGTAGAGAGGCCGGAGGTGTCAAAATGCCTTAACCATGGCGTACGGGCATGCTTGACTCGGTCGAGAGCCATAGGATGCGTTGGAACCGACCATGCGGCGGCATGGTCGTGTGTGCAAATATGGCAGTTTCTGGCCGTGGAGAATTTTGTGGTTAAGGGCCCTTCGGGCTCTCGGGTGATGAAAAACTCTATGGTGGAGAGGTGAGAGGCATCAAAATGGCTTAACCATGGCGTACGGGCGTGCTTGACCCGGTCCGAGAGCCGTAGGATGCACGGGATCCGGCTATGCGGAAGCTGTCGTGTGTGCAATTATGGATGTTCGGTGTCGTGGAGCTATAGTTAAGGGCCGTTCGGGCTCTCGGGTGATGACAAATATTGTGGTGGTGAGGCCGGAGGTGTCAAAATGCCTTAACCATGGCATACGGTCGTGCTTGGCCTAGTGTCGAGAGCTATAGGACATGCGAGGAACCTAGGCTGTGCGGTAGCATAGTCGTGTGTGCAAATATGGCAGTTCTAGAGCGGTGGAGCCATGGTTAAGGGCCATTCGTGTTCTCGGGCGGTAATAAACGCTGTGGTGGAGAGGCCAAAGGTGTTAAAATGCCTTAACCATGGTGCATGGGCGTGCTTGACTTGGTGCGAGGAGCCGTAGGACGCATAGGAACCGGCCGTGTGGCAGCAAAGTCGTGTGTGCAAATATGGCAGTTCTGGAGCCATGGAGCCGAGGTTAAGGGCCGTTCAGGCTCTCGAGTGATGACAAACGCTATGGTAGAGAGGCCAGAGGTGTCAAAATGCCTTAACCATGGCGTACGGGCATGCTTGACTCGGTCTGCCGGGAGCCATAGGGCCCGTTGGAACCGACCATGCGGCGGCATGGTCGTGTGTGCAAATGTGGCGGTTTGGAGCCGTGGAGCCATGGTTAAGGGCCCTTCAGGCTCTCGGGTGAAGGAAAACTCTATGGTGGAGAGGTGAGAGGCATCAAAATGGCTTAACCATGGTGTACGGGTGTGCTTGAACCGGTGCCGAGAGCCGTAGGATGCACGGGATCCGGCCGTGCGCCGGACCGGTCGTGTGTGCAATTATGGATGTTGGAGTCGTGGAGCTATAGTTAAGGGCCGTTCGGGCTCTCGGGTGATGACAAACATTGTGGTGGTGGGGCCAGAGGTGTCAAAACACCTTAACCATGGCATACGGTCGTGCTTGACCTAGTGTCGAGAGCTGTAGGACACGTAGGAACCGGCTGTGCGGTAGCATAGTCGTGTGTGCAAATATGGCGTTCTAGAGCGGTGGAGCCGTGGTTAAGGGCCATTCGGGTTCTCGGCGGCAACAAATGCTGTAGTCGAGAGGCCAGCGGTGTCAAAATGCCTTAACCATAGTGCATGGGCGTGCATGACTTGGTGCGAGGAGCCATAGGATGCGTTGGAACCGACCGTGCGGCAGCATGGTCGTGTGTGCAAATATGGCAGTTCTGGAGCCGTGGAGCCGAGGTTAAGTGCCGTTCAGGCTCTCGAGTGATGGCAAATGCTATGGTAGAGAGGCCAGAGGTGTCAAAATGCCTTAACCATGGCGTATAGGCATGCTTGACTCAGAGCCAGGAGCCATAAAATGCGTTGGAACCGACCGTGCGGCAGCATGGTCGAGTGTGCAAATATGGCAGTTTTGGAGCAGTGGAGGCATGGTTAAGGGCCCTTCAGGCTCTCAGGTGATGGAAAACTCTATGGTGGAGAGGTGAGAGGCATCAAAATGGCTTAACCATGGCGTACGGGCGTGCTTGACCCGGTGCCGAGAGCCGTAGGATGCACGGGATCCGGCCGTGCGGCGGCAAAGTCGTGTGTGCAATTATGGATGTTCGGAGTCTTGGAGCTATAGTTAAGGGCCGTTCGGGCTCTCGGGTGATGACAAACATTGTGGTGGTGAGGCCGAGGCATCAAAACACCTTAACCATGGCATACGGTCATGCTTGACCTAGTGTCAAGAGCTGTAGGACATGCACGAACCGGCTGTGCGGTAGCATATTCGTGTGTGCAAATATGGCAGTTCTAGAGCTATGGAGCCATGGTTAAGGGCCATTCGGGTTCTCGGGCGGTAACAAACGCTGTGGTGGAGAGGCCAGAGGTGTTAAAATGCCTTAACCATGGTGCATGGGCATGCTTGACTTGGTGCGAGGAGCCATAGGACGCGTAGGAACCGACCATGCGGCAGCATGGTCGTGTGTGCAAATATGGCGTTCGGAGCCGTGGAGCCAAGGTTAAGGGCCGTTCGGGCTCTCGAGCGATGGCAAACGCTATGGTAGAGAGGCCGGAGGTGTCAAAATGCCTTAAGCATGGCGTACGGGCATGCTTGACTCGGTCGAGAGCCATAGGACGCGTTGGAACCGACCGTGCGGCAGCATGGTCGTGTGTGCAAATATGGAAGTTCTGGAGCCGTGGAGCCATGGTTAAGGGCCCTTCGGGCTCTCGGGTGATGAAAAACTCTGTGGTGGAGAGGTGAGAGGCATCAAAATGGCTTAACCATGGCATACGGTCGTGCTTGACCTGGTGCCGAGAGCCGTAGGATGCACGGGATCCGGCCGTGCGCGGCACGTCGTGTGTGCACTTATGGATGTTCGGAGTCGTGGAGCTATAGTTAAGGGCCGTTCGGGCTCTTGAGTGATGACAAATATTGTGGTAGTGAGGCCAGAGGCGTCAAAATGCCTTAACCATGGCATACGGTCGTGCTTGACCTAGTGTCGAGAGCTATAGGACATGCAGGAACCGGGCGTGCGGTAGCATAGTCGTGTGTGCAAATATGGCGTTCTAGAGCGGTGGAGCCATGGTTAAGGGCCATTCGGGTTCTTAGGCGGTAATAAATGCTGTGGTGGAGAGGCCAAAGGTGTTAAAACACCTTAACCATGGTGCATGGGCGTGCTTGACTTGGTGCGAGGAGCCGTAGGACGCATAGGAACCGGCCGTGCGGCAGCAAAGTCGTGTGTGCAAATATGGCAGTTCTGGAGCCGTGGAGCCGAGGTTAAGGGCCGTTCAGGCTCTCGAGCGATGGCAAATGCTATGGTAGAGAGGCCAGAGGTGTCAAAATGCCTTAACCATGGTGTACGGGCATGCTTGACTCAGTGCGGAGAGCCATAGGATGCGTTGGAACCGACCGTGCGGCAGCACAGTCGTGTGTGCAAATATGGCAGTTTTGCGGCCGTGGAGGCATGGTTAAGGGCCCTTCGGGCTCTCGGGTGATGAAAACTCTATGGTATAGAGGTGAGAGGCATCAAAATGGCTTAACCATGGCGTACGGGCGTGCTTGACCCGGTGCCGAGAGCCATAGGATGCACGGGATCCGACCGTGCGGCGGCACGGTCGTGTGTGCAATTATGGATGCGGAGTCGTGGAGCTATAGTTAAGGGCCGTTCGGGCTCTCGGGTGATGACAAATATTGTGGTGGTGAGGCCGGAGGCGTCAAAATGCCTTAACCATGGCATACGGTCATGCTTGACCTAGTGTCAAGAGCTATAGGACACGCACGAACCGGCTGTGCGGTAGCATAGTCGTGTGTGCAAATATGGCAGTTCTAGAGCTGTGGAGCCATGGTTAAGGGCCATTCGGGTTCTCAGGCGGTAATAAACGCTGTGGTGGAGAGGCCAAAGGTGTTAAAACACCTTAACCATGGTGCATGGGCGTGCTTGACTTGGTGCGAGGAGCCGTAGGATGCATAGGAACCGGCCGTGCGGCAGCATGGTCGTGTGTGCAAATATGGCAGTTTTGGAGCCGTGGAGCCAAGGTTAAGGGCCGTTCAGGCTCTCGAGCGATGGCAAATGCTATGGTAGAGAGGCCAGAGGTGTCAAAATGCCTTAACCATGGTGTACGGGCATGCTTGACTCAGTGCGGAGAGCCATAGGATGCGTTGGAACCGACCGTGCGGCAGCATGGTCGTGTGTGCAAATATGGCAGTTTTGCGGCCGTGGTGCTGTGGTTAAGGGCCCTTCAGGCTCTCGGGTGATGAAAAACTCTATGGTATAGAGGTGAGAGGCATCAAAATGGCTTAACCATGGCGTACGGGCGTGCTTGACCCGGTGCCGAGAGCCGTAGGATGCATAGGATCCGGCTGTGCGACAGCACAGTCGTGTGTGCAATTATGGATGTTCTGGAGTCGTGGAGCTATAGTTAAGGGCCGTTCGGGCTCTCGGGTGATGACAAATATTGTGGTGGTGAGGCCAGAGGCATCAAAACACCTTAACCATGGCATACGGTCGTGCTTGACCTAGTGTCGAGAGCTATAGGACATGCAGGAACTGGCTGTGCGGTAGCATAGTCGTGTGTGCAAATATGGCAGTTCTAGAGCTGTGGAGCCATGGTTAAGGGCCATTCGGGTTCTCGGGCGGTAATAAACGCTGTGGTGGAGAGGCCAAAGGTGTTAAAATGCCTTAACCATGGTGCATGGGCGTGCTTGACTTGGTGCGAGGAGCCATAGGACGCATAGGAACCGGCCGTGCGGCAGCAAAGTCGTGTGTGCAAATATGGCAGTTCTGGAGCCGTGGAGCCGAGGTTAAGGGCCGTTCAGGCTCTCGAGCGACGACAAATGCTATGGTAGAGAGGCCGGAGGTGTCAAAATGCCTTAACCATGGCGTACGGGCTTGCTTGACTCAGTGCCGGGAGCCATAGGACGCGTTGGAACCGACCATGCGGCAGCATGGTCGTGTGTGCAAATGTGGCGGTTTCTTGCCGTGGAGCCATGGTTAAGGGCCCTTCGGGCTCTCGGGTGATGGAAAACTCTATGGTGGAGAGGTGAGAGGCATCAAAATGGCTTAACCATGGCGTACGGGTGTGCTTGAACCGGTGCCGAGAGCCGTAGGATGCACGGGATCCGGCCGTGCGCCAAAGCACAGTCATGTGTGCAATTATGGATGTTCGGAGTCGTGGAGCTATAGTTAAGGGCCGTTCGGGCTCTCGGGTGATGACAAACATTGTGGTGGTGGGGCCAGAGGTGTCAAAACGCCTTAACCATGGCATACGGTCGTGCTTGACCTAGTGTCGAGAGCTGTAGGACACGTAGGAACCGGCTGTGCGGTAGCATAGTCGTGTGTGCAAATATGGCAGTTCTA
The DNA here is from genome assembly GCA_018135685.1 of Themeda triandra. Lineage (NCBI taxonomy): Eukaryota > Viridiplantae > Streptophyta > Magnoliopsida > Poales > Poaceae > Themeda > Themeda triandra. The sequence continues at coordinate 18,210 of JAENPR010002632.1, forward strand.
GAGCGGTGGAGCCATGGTTAAGGGCCATTCGGGTTCTTGGGCGGCAACAAATGCTGTGATCGAGAGGCCAGCGGTGTCAAAATGCCTTAACCATAGTGCATGGGCGTGCTTGACTTGGTGCGAGGAGCCGTAGGATGCGCAGGAACCGGCCGTGCGGCAGCAAAGTCGTGTGTGCAAATATGGCAGTTCTGGAGCCATGGAGCCGAGGTTAAGTGCCGTTCAGGCTCTCGAGTGATGGCAAACACTATGGTAGAGAGGCCAGAGGTGTCAAAATGCCTTAACCATGGCGTACAGGCATGCTTTACTCAGAGCCAGGAGCCATAAAATGCGTTGGAACCGACCGTGCGGCAGCATGGTCGAGTGTGCAAATATGGCAGTTTTGGAGCCGTGGAGGCATGGTTAAGGGCCCTTCAGGCTGTCAGGTGATGGAAAACTCTATGGTGGAGAGGTGAGAGGCATCAAAATGGCTTAACCATGGCGTACAGGTGTGCTTGACCCGGTGCCGAGAGCCATAGGATGCACAGGATCTGACCGTGCAGCAGCACAGTCGTGTGTGCAATTATGGATGTTCTGGAGTCGTGGAGCTGTAGTTAAGGGCCGTTCGGGCTCTCGGGTGATGACAAACATTGTGGTGGTGAGGCTAGAGGCATCAAAACGCCTTAACCATGGCATACGGTCATGCTTGACCTAGTGTCAAGAGCTGTAGGACACGCACGAACCATTTTGTGCGGTAGCATATTCGTGTGTGCAAATATGGCGGTTCTAGAGTTTGTGGAGCCATGGTTAAGGGCCATTCGGGTTCTCGAGGCAGCAACAAACGCTGTGGTGGAGAGGCTAGAGGTGTCAAAATGCCTTAACCATGGCGTACGGGCATGCTTGACTCGGTGCCGGGAGCCATAGGATGCGTTGAACGACCGTGCGGCAAAGCATGGTCGTGTGTGCAAACATGGCAGTTCTGGAGCCGTGGAGCCAAGGTTAAGGGCCGTTCAGGCTCTCGAGCGATGGCAAATGCTATGGTAGAGAGGCCAGAGGTGTCAAAATGCCTTAACCATGGCGTACGGGCATGCTTGACACAGTGCCGAGAGCCATAGGATGCGTTGGAACCGTCCGTGCGGCAGCATGGTCGTGTGTGCAAATATGGCAGTTTTGCGGCCGTGGAGCTGTGGTTAAGGGCCCTTCAGGCTCTCGGGTGATGAAAAATTCTATGGTATAGAGGTGAGAGGCATCAAAATGGCTTAACCATGGCATACGGGCGTGCTTGACCCGGTGCCGAGAGCCGTAGGATGCACGGGATCCGGGCGTGCGGCGGCACGGTCGTGTGTGCAATTATGGATGTTACGGAGTCGTGGAGCTATAGTTAAGGGCCGTTCGGGCTCTCGGGTGATGACAAATATTGTGGTGGTGAGGCCGAGGCATCAAAACACCTTAACCATGGCATACGGTCGTGCTTGACCTAGTGTCGAGAGCTATAGGACATGCAGAAGCGGGCGTGCGGTAGCATAGTCGTGTGTGCAAATATGGCAGTTCTAGAGCTGTGGAGCCATGGTTAAGGGCCATTCGGGTTCTCGGGCGGTAATAAACGCTGTGGTGGAGAGGCCAAAGGTGTTAAAACGCCTTAACCATGGTGCATGGGCGTGCTTGACTTGGTGCGAGGAGCCATAGGATGCATAGGAACCGGCCGTGCGGCAGCAAAGTCGTGTGTGCAAATATGGCAGTTCTGGAGCCGTGGAGCCGAGGTTAAGGGCCGTTCAGGCTCTCGAGCGACGACAAATGCTATGGTAGAGAGGCCAGAGGTGTCAAAATGCCTTAACCATGGCGTACGGGCTTGCTTGACTCGGACCATGCCGGGAGCCATAGGACGCGTTGGAACCGACCATGCGGCGGCATGGTCGTGTGTGCAAATGTGGCATAGGGTTTTAGGTGGCCGTGGAGCCATGGTTAAGGGCCCTTCGGCTCTCGGGTGATGGAAAACTCTATGGTGGAGAGGTGAGAGGCATCAAAATGGCTTAACCATGGCGTACGGGTGTGCTTGAACCGGTGCCGAGAGCCGTAGGATGCACGGGATCCGGCCGTGCGCCGGCACAGTCATGTGTGCAATTATGGATGTTACGGAGTCGTGGAGCTATAGTTAAGGGCCGTTCGGGCTCTCGGGTGATGACAAACATTGTGGTGGTGGGGCCGGAGGTGTCAAAACGCCTTAACCATGGCATACGGTCGTGCTTGACCTAGTGTCGAGAGCTATAGGACACGTAGGAACCATTTGTGCGGTAGCATAGTCGTGTGTGCAAATATGGCGGTTCTAGAGCGGTGGAGCCATGGTTAAGGGCCATTCGGGTTCTTGGGCGGCAACAAATGCTGTGGTCGAGAGGCCAAGCGGTGTCAAAATGCCTTAACCATAGTGCATGGGCGTGCTTGACTTGGTGCGAGGAGCCGTAGGATGCATAGGAACCGGCCGTGCGGCAAGGCAAAGTCGTGTGTGCAAATATGGCGGTTACGGAGCCATGGAGCCGAGGTTAAGTGCCGTTCGGGCTCTCGAGTGATGGCAAACGCTATGGTAGAGAGGCCGAGGTGTCAAAATGCCTTAACCATGGCGTACGGGCATGCTTGACTCGAGCCGGGAGCCATAAAATGCGTTGGAACCGACCGTGCGGCGGCATGGTCGAGTGTGCAAATATGGCGGTTTTGGAGCCGTGGAGGCATGGTTAAGGGCCCTTCGGGCTCTTGGGTGATGGAAAACTCTATGGTGGAGAGGTGAGAGGCATCAAAATGGCTTAACCATGGCGTACGGGTGTGCTTGACCCGGTGCCGAGAGCCATAGGATGCACGGGATCCGGCCGTGCGCCGGCACGGATCGTGTGTGCAATTATGGATGTTCTGGAGTCGTGGAGCTATAGTTAAGGGCCGTTCAGGCTCTCGGGTGATGACAAACATTGTGGTGGTGAGGCTAGAGGCATCAAAACGCCTTAACCATGGCATACGGTCATGCTTGACCTAGTGTCAAGAGCTGTAGGACACGCACGAACCGGCTGTGCGGTAGCATAGTCGTGTGTGCAAATATGGCAGTTCTAGAGCGGTGGAGCCATGGTTAAGGGCCATTCGGGTTCTTGGGCGGCAACAAATGCTGTGGTGGAGAGGCTAGAGGTGTCAAAATGCCTTAACCAGTGCATACGGGCATGCTTGACTTGGTGCGGGAGCCATAGGATGCGTTGGAACCGGCCGTGCGGCGGCATGGTCGTGTGTGCAAACATGGCGGTTCGGAGCCGTGGAGCCAAGGTTAAGGACCGTTCGGGCTCTCGAGCGATGGCAAATGCTATGGTAGAGAGGCCGGAGGTGTCAAAATGCCTTAACCATGGCGTACGGGCATGCTTGACTCGATGTCGAGAGCCATAGGATGCGTTGGAACCGTCCGTGCGGCGGCATGGTCGTGTGTGCAAATATGGCGGTTTTGGGCCGTGGAGCATGGTTAAGGGCCCTTCAGGCTCTCGGGTGATGAAAAACTCTATGGTAGAGAGGTGAGAGGCATCAAAATGGCTTAACCATGGCGTACGGGCGTGCTTGACCCGGTGCCGAGAGCCATAGGATGCACAGGATCCGGCCGTGCGGCAGCATAGTCGTGTGTGCAATTATGGATGTTCTGGAGTCGTGGAGCTATAGTTAAGGGCCGTTCGGGCTCTCGGGTGATGACAAATATTGTGGTGGTGAGGCCAGAGGCATCAAAACACCTTAACCATGGCATACGGTCGTGCTTGACCTAGTGTCGAGAGCTATAGGACATGCGGAACGGGCGTGCGGTAGCATAGTCGTGTGTGCAAATATGGCGGTTCTAGAGCTGTGGAGCCATGGTTAAGGGCCATTCGGGTTCTCGGGCGGTAATAAACGCTGTGGTGGAGAGGCCAAAGGTGTTAAAACGCCTTAACCATGGTGCATGGGCGTGCTTGACTTGGTGCGAGGAGCCATAGGATGCATAGGAACCGGCCGTGCGGCGGCAAGTCGTGTGTGCAAATATGGCGTTCGGAGCCGTGGAGCCGAGGTTAAGGGCCGTTCGGGCTCTCGAGCGATGACAAATGCTATGGTAGAGAGGCCGGAGGTGTCAAAATGCCTTAACCATGGCGTACGGGCTTGCTTGACTCGGTGCCGGGAGCCATAGGACGCGTTGGAACCGACCATGCGGCGGCATGGTCGTGTGTGCAAATGTGGCGGTTTTCGGCCGTGGAGCCATGGTTAAGGGCCCTTCGGGCTCTCGGGTGATGGAAAACTCTATGGTGGAGAGGTGAGAGGCATCAAAATGGCTTAACCATGGCGTACGGGTGTGCTTGAACCGGTGCCGAGCCGTAGGATGCACGGGGATCCGGCCGTGCGCCGGCACAGTCATGTGTGCAATTATGGATGTTACAGAGTCGTGGAGCTATAGTTAAGGGCCGTTCGGGCTCTCGGGTGATGACAAACATTGTGGTGGTGGGGCCGGAGGTGTCAAAACGCCTTAACCATGGCATACGGTCGTGCTTGACCTAGTGTCGAGAGCTATAGGACACGTAGGAACCGGGCGTGCGGTAGCATAGTCGTGTGTGCAAATATGGCGGTTCTAGAGCGGTGGAGCCATGGTTAAGGGCCATTCGGGTTCTTGGGCGGCAACAAATGCTGTGGTCGAGAGGCCAGCGGTGTCAAAATGCCTTAACCATAGTGCATGGGCGTGCTTGACTTGGTGCGAGGAGCCGTAGGATGCGCATAGGAACCGGCCGTGCGGCGGCAAAGTCGTGTGTGCAAATATGGCGGTTACGGAGCCGTGGAGCCGAGGTTAAGTGCCGTTCGGGCTCTCGAGTGATGACAAACGCTATGGTAGAGAGGCCGAGGTGTCAAAATGCCTTAACCATGGCGTACGAGGCATGCTTGACTCGGCCGGGAGCCATAAAATGCGTTGGAACCGACCGTGCGGCGGCATGGTCGAGTGTGCAAATATGGCGGTTTTGGAGCCGTGGAGGCATGGTTAAGGGCCCTTCGGGCTCTCGGGTGATGGAAAACTCTATGGTGGAGAGGTGAGAGGCATCAAAATGGCTTAACCATGGCGTACGGGTGTGCTTGACCCGGTGCCGAGAGCCATAGGATGCACGGGATCCGGCCGTGTGCGGCACGGTCGTGTGTGCAATTATGGATGTTACGGAGTCGTGGAGCTATAGTTAAGGGCCGTTCAGGCTCTCGGGTGATGACAAACATTGTGGTGGTGAGGCTAGAGGCATCAAAACGCCTTAACCATGGCATACGGTCATGCTTGACCTAGTGTCAAGAGCCGTAGGACACGTTGGAACCGACCGTGCGGTAGCATATTCGTGTGTGCAAATATGGCAGTTCTAGAGCCGTGGAGCCATGGTTAAGGGCCCTTCAGGCTCTCGGGTGATGAAAAACTCTATGGTGGAGAGGCTAGAGGGTGTCAAAATGCCTTAACCATGGCGTACGGGCATGCTTGACTCGGTGCCGGGAGCCATAGGATGCGTTGGATCCGGCCGTGCGGCGGCATGGTCGTGTGTGCAAACATGGCGGTTCGGAGCCGTGGAGCCAAGGTTAAGGGCCGTTCGGGCTCTCGAGTGATGGCAAATGCTATGGCAGAGAGGCCAGAGGTGTCAAAACACCTTAACCATGGCATACGGTCGTGCTTGACCTAGTGTCGAGAGCTGTAGGACACGTAGGAACCGGCTGTGCGGTAGCATAGTCGTGTGTGCAAATATGGCAGTTCTAGAGCGGTGGAGCCATGGTTAAGGGCCATTCGGGTTCTTGGGCGGCAACAAATGCTATGGTGGAGAGGCCAGCGGTGTCAAAACGCCTTAACCATAGTGCATGGGCGTGCTTGACTTGGTGCGAGGAGCCATAGGATGCATAGGAACCGGCCGTGCGGCGGCAAAGTCGTGTGTGCAAATATGGCCGTTACGGAGCCGTGGAGCCGAGGTTAAGTGCCGTTCGGGCTCTCGAGTGATGACAAACGCTATGGTAGAGAGGCCAAAGGTGTCAAATGCCTTAACCATGGTGTACGGGCATGCTTGACTCGTGCCGGGAGCCATAAAATGCGTTGGAACCGGCCGTGCGGCGGCATGGTCGAGTGTGCAAATATGGCAATTTTGGAGCCGTGGAGCATGGTTAAGGGCCCTTCAGGCTCTTAGGTGATGGAAAACTCTATGGTTGAGAGGTGAGAGGCATCAAAATGGCTTAACCATGGCGTACGGGCGTGCTTGACCCGGTGCCGAGAGCCATAGGATGCACGGGATCCGGCCGTGCGGCGGCACGGTCGTGTGTGCAATTATGGATGTTACGGAGTCGTGGAGCTATAGTTAAGGGCCGTTCGGGCTCTCGGGTGATGACAAACATTGTGGTGGTGAGGGAGAGGCGTCAAAACACCTTAACCATGGCATACGGGCATGCTTGACTCGTGTCGAGAGCCATAGGTTGCGTTGGAACCGGCCGTGCGGCGGCATGGTCGTGTGTGCAAATATGGCGGTTTGCGGCGGTGGAGCCATGGTTAAGGGCCATTCGGGCTCTCGGGTGATGAAAAACTCTATGGTGGAGAGGTGAGAGGCATCAAAATGGCTTAACCATGGTGCATGGGCGTGCTTGACCGGTGCGAGAGCCGTAGGATGCACGGGATCCGGCCGTGCGGCGGCAAGTCGTGTGTGCAATTATGGATGTTACGGAGTCGTGGAGCTATAGTTAAGGGCCGTTCGGGCTCTCGGGTGATGACAAATATTGTGGTGGTGAGGCCGGAGGCATCAAAATGCCTTAACCATGGCATACGGTCGTGCTTGACCTAGTGTCGAGAGCTATAGGACATGCGTTGGAACCGGCCGTGCGGTAGCATAGTCGTGTGTGCAAATATGGCGGTTCTAGAGCCGTGGAGCCATGGTTAAGGGCCATTCGGGTTCTTAGGCGATAAAAACTCTGTGGTGGAGAGGCCAAAGGTGTCAAAATGGCCTTAACCATGGTGATGGGCGTGCTTGACTTGGTGCGAGGAGCCATAGGATGCATAGGATCCGGCCGTGCGGCGGCAAGTCGTGTGTGCAAATATGGATGTTCGGAGCCGTGGAGCCGAGGTTAAGGGCCGTTCGGGCTCTCGGCGATGACAAACGCTATGGTAGAGAGGCAAGAGGTGTCAAATTGCCTTAACCATGGCGTACGGGCTTGCTTGACTCGGTGCGGGAGCCATAGGTTGCGTTGGAACCGACCATGCGGCGGCATGGTCGTGTGTGCAAATATGGCGGTTTTTTGCCGTGGAGCCATGGTTAAGGGCCCTTCGGGCTCTCGGGTGATGAAAAACTCTATGGTGGAGAGGTGAGAGGCATCAAAATGGCTTAACCATGGTGTACGGGCGTGCTTGACCCGGTGCCGAGAGCCGTAGGATGCACGGGATCCGGCCGTGCGCGGCACGGTCGTGTGTGCAATTATGGATGTTACGGAGTCGTGGAGCTATAGTTAAGGGCCGTTCGGGCTCTCGGGTGATGACAAATATTGTGGTGGTGAGGCCGGAGGCATCAAAATGCCTTAACCATGGCATACGGTCGTGCTTGACCTAGTGTCGAGAGCTATAGGACATGCGTAGGAAGCCAGTTTGTGCGGCAGCACAGTCGTGTGTGCAATTATGGCAGTTCTAGAGCTGTGGAGCCATGGTTAAGGGCCATTCGGGTTCTCGGGCGGTAATAAACATTGTGGTGGAGAGGCCAAAGGTGTTAAAATGCCTTAACCATGGTGCATGGGCGTGCTTGACTTGGTGCGAGGAGCCGTAGGACGCATAGGAACCGGCCGTGCGGCAGCAAAGTCGTGTGTGCAAATATGGCGGGTTGGAGCCGTGGAGCCGAGGTTAAGTGGCCGTTCGGGCTCTCGAGCGATGACAAACGCTATGGTAGAGAGGCAAGAGGTGTCAAAATGCCTTAACCATGGCGTACGGGCTTGCTTGACTCGTGCCGGGAGCCATAAAATGCGTTGGAACCGACCATGCGGCGGCATGGTCGTGTGTGCAAATGTGGCGGTTTTACCGCCGTGGAGCCATGGTTAAGGGCCCTTCGGGCTCTCGGGTGATGGAAAACTCTATGGTGGAGAGGTGAGAGGCATCAAAATGTCTTAACCATGGCGTACGGGTGTGCTTGAACCGGTGCGAGAGCCGTAGGATGCACGGGATCCGGCCGTGTGCGGCACGTCGTGTGTGCAATTATGGATGTTTCGAGTCGTGGAGCTATAGTTAAGGGCCGTTCGGGCTCTCGGGTGATGACAAACATTGTGGTGGTGGGGCCGGAGGTGTCAAAACGCCTTAACCATGGCATACGGTCGTGCTTGACCAAGTGTCGAGAGAGTTTGTAGGACACGTAGGAACCGCCGTGCGGTAGCATAGTCGTGTGTGCAAATATGGCGGTTCTAGAGCGGTGGAGCCATGGTTAAGGGCCATTCGGGTTCTCGGGCGGCAACAAATGCTATGGTCGAGAGGCCGAGCGGTGTCAAAACGCCTTAACCATAGTGCATGGGCGTGCTTGACTTGGTGCGAGGAGCCGTAGGATGCACGGGAACCGGCCGTGCGGCGGCAAAGTCGTGTGTGCAAATATGGGGTTACGGAGCCGTGGAGCGAGGTTAAGTGCCGTTCGGGCTCTCGAGTGACGACAAACGCTATGGTAGAGAGGCCGGAGGTGTCAAAATGCCTTAACCATGGTGTACGGGCATGCTTGACTAGAGCGGGAGCCATAAAATGCGTTGGAACCGGCCGTGCGGCAAGCATGGTCGAGTGTGCAAATATGGCGGTTTTGGAGCCGTGGAGGCATGGTTAAGGGCCCTTCGGGCTCTTAGGTGATGGAAAACTCTATGGTTGAGAGGTGAGAGGCATCAAAATGGCTTAACCATGGCGTATGGGCGTGCTTGACCCGGTGCGAGAGCCATAGGATGCATAGGGATCCGGCCGTGCGGCGGCAAAGTCGTGTGTGCAATTATGGATGTTCGGAGTCATGGAGGCTGTAGTTAAGGGCCGTTCAGGCTCTCGGGTGATGACAAACATTGTGGTGGTGAGGCCAGAGGCGTCAAAACACCTTAACCATGGCATACGGGCATGCTTGACTCAGTGCCGAGAGCCATAGGTTGCGTTGGAACCGACCGTGCGGCAGCATGGTCGTGTGTGCAAATATGGCGGTTTTTTGCGGCCGTGGGGCGTGGTTAAGGGCCCTTCAGGCTCTCGGGTGATGAAAAACTCTATGGTGGAGAGGTGAGAGGCATCAAAATGGCTTAACCATGGTGTACGGGCGTGCTTGACCCGGTGCCGAGAGCCGTAGGATGCACAGGATCCGGCTGTGCGGCAGCACAGTCGTGTGTGCAATTATGGATGTTCTGGAGTCGTGGAGCTATAGTTAAGGGCCGTTCGGGCTCTCGGGTGATGACAAATATTGTGGTGGTGAGGCTAGAGGCATCAAAATGCCTTAACCATGGCATACGGTCGTGCTTGACCTAGTGTCGAGAGCTATAGGACATGCAGGAACTGGCTGTGCGGTAGCATAGTCGTGTGTGCAAATATGGCAGTTCTAGAATTTGTGGAGCCATGGTTAAGGGCCATTCGGGTTCTCGTGCGGTAATAAACGTTGTGGTGGAGAGGCCAAAGGTGTTAAAACGCCTTAACCATGGTGATGGGCGTGCTTGACTTGGTGCGAGGAGCCGTAGGACGCATAGGAACCGGCCGTGCGGCAGCAAAGTCGTGTGTGCAAATATGGCAGTTCTGGAGCCGTGGAGCCGAGGTTAAGGGCCCTTCAGGCTCTCGGGTGATGAAAAACTCTATGGTGGAGAGGCGAGAGGTGTCAAAATGCCTTAACCATGGCGTACGGGCATGCTTGACTCGGTCTTGGGAGCCATAGGACGAGTTGGAACCGACCATGCGGCGGCATGGTCGTGTGTGCAAATGTGGCAGTTTTACTGCCGTGGAGCCATGGTTAAGGGCCCTTCGGGCTCTCGGGTGATGGAAAACTCTATGGTGGAGAGGTGAGAGGCATCAAAATGGCTTAACCATGGCGTACGGGCGTGCTTGACCCGGTGCCGAGAGCTGTAGGATGCACGGGATCCGGCGTGCGGCGGCACGGTCGTGTGTGCAATTATGGATGTTCGGAGTCGTGGAGCTATAGTTAAGGGCCGTTCGGGCTCTCGGGTGATGACAAATATTGTGGTGGTGAGGCGCCTTAACCATGGAGGCATCAAAATGCCTTAACCATGGCATACGGTCGTGCTTGACCTAGTGTTGAGAGCTATAGGACATGCGAGGAAGCGGTGTCAAAACGCCTTAACCATAGTGCATGCGGTAGCATAGTCGTGTGTGCAAATATGGCGAGTTCTAGAGCGGTGGAGCCATGGTTAAGGGCCATTCGGGTTCTCGGGCGGTAATAAATGCTGTGGTGGAGAGGCCAAAGGTGTTAAAACGCCTTAACCATGGTGCATGGGCGTGCTTGACTTGGTGTGAGGAGCCATAGGACGCATAGGAACCGGCCGTGCGGCAGCAAAGTCGTGTGTGCAAATATGGCGGTTACGGAGCCGTGGAGCCGAGGTTAATGGCCGTTCGGGCTCTCGGCAACGACAAACGCTATGGTAGAGAGGCCGGAGGTGTCAAAATGCCTTAACCATGGCGTACGGGCTTGCTTGACTCGGTGCGGGAGCCATAGGACGCGTTGGAACCGACCATGCGGCGGCATGGTCGTGTGTGCAAATGTGGCGGTTTCTTTGCCGTGGAGCCATGGTTAAGGGCCCTTCGGGCTCTCGGGTGATGGAAAACTCTATGGTGGAGAGGTGAGAGGCATCAAAATGTCTTAACCATGGCGTACGGGTGTGCTTGAACCGGTGCCGAGAGCCGTAGGATGCACAGGATCCGGCCGTGTGCCGGCACGGTCGTGTGTGCAATTATGGATGTTACAGGTCGTGGAGCTATAGTTAAGGGCCGTTCGGGCTCTCGGGTGATGACAAACATTGTGGTGGTGGGGCCGGAGGTGTCAAAACGCCTTAACCATGGCATACGGTCGTGCTTGACCAAGTGTCGAGAGCTGTAGGACACGTAGGAACCCGGCCGTGCGGTAGCATAGTCGTGTGTGCAAATATGGCGGTTCTAGAGCGGTGGAGCCATGGTTAAGGGCCATTCGGGTTCTTGGGCGGCAACAAATGCTATGGTCGAGGCCGAGCGGTGTCAAAACGCCTTAACCATAGTGCATGGGCGTGCTTGACTTGGTGCGAGGAGCCGTAGGATGCACGGGAACCGGCCGTGCGGCGGCAAGTCGTGTGTGCAAATATGGCAGTTCTGGAGCCGTGGAGCCGAGGTTAAGTGCCGTTCAGGCTCTCGAGTGACGACAAACGCTATGGTAGAGAGGCCAGAGGTGTCAAAATGCCTTAACCATGGTGTACAGGCATGCTTGACTCAGAGCCGGGAGCCATAAAATGCGTTGGAACCGACCGTGCGGCAGCATGGTCGAGTGTGCAAATATGGCAGTTTTGGAGCCGTGGAGGCATGGTTAAGGGCCCTTCAGGCTCTTAGGTGATGGAAAACTCTATGGTTGAGAGGTGAGAGGCATCAAAATGGCTTAACCATGGCGTACAGGCGTGCTTGACCCGGTGCCGAGAGCCATAGGATGCACAGGATCCGACCGTGCGGCAGCACAGTCGTGTGTGCAATTATGGATGTTCTGGAGTCATGGAGCTGTAGTTAAGGGCCGTTCAGGCTCTCGGGTGATGACAAACATTGTGGTGGTGAGGCCAGAGGCGTCAAAACACCTTAACCATGGCATACGGGCATGCTTGACTCAGTGCCGAGAGCCATAGGTTGCGTTGGAACCGACCGTGCGGCAGCATGGTCGTGTGTGCAAATATGGTAGTTTTGCAGCCGTGGAGCTGTGGTTAAGGGCCCTTCAGGCTCTCGGGTGATGAAAAACTCTATGGTGGAGAGGTGAGAGGCATCAAAATGGCTTAACCATGGTGTACGGGCGTGCTTGACCCGGTGCCGAGAGCCGTAGGATGCACGGGGATCCGGGCGTGCGGCGGCACGGTCGTGTGTGCAATTATGGATGTTCGGAGTCGTGGAGCTATAGTTAAGGGCCGTTCACGCTCTTGGGTGATGACAAATATTGTGGTGGTGAGGCCGGAGGCATCAAAATGCCTTAACCATGGCATACGGTCGTGCTTGACCTAGTGTCGAGAGCTATAGGACATGCAGGAGGCGGGCGTGCGGTAGCATAGTCGTGTGTGCAAATATGGCAGTTCTAGAGCTGTGGAGCCATGGTTAAGGGCCATTCGGGTTCTCGGGCGGTAATAAACATTGTGGTGGAGAGGCCAAAGGTGTTAAAACGCCTTAACCATGGTGATGGGCGTGCTTGACTTGGTGCGAGGAGCCGTAGGACGCATAGGAACCGGCCGTGCGGCAGCAAAGTCGTGTGTGCAAATATGGCAGTTCTGGAGCCGTGGAGCCGAGGTTAAGGGCCGTTCAGGCTCTCGAGCGATGACAAACGCTATGGTAGAGAGGCAAGAGGTGTCAAATTGCCTTAACCATGGCGTACGGGCTTGCTTGACTCAGTGCCGGGAGCCATAGGACGAGTTGGAACCGACCATGCGGCAGCATGGTCGTGTGTGCAAATGTGGCAGTTTTACTGCCGTGGAGCCATGGTTAAGGGCCCTTCAGGCTCTCGGGTGATGGAAAACTCTATGGTGGAGAGGTGAGAGGCATCAAAATGGCTTAACCATGGCATACGGGTGTGCTTGAACCGGTGCCGAGAGCCGTAGGATGCACAGGATCCGGCCGTGCGCCAGCACAGTCGTGTGTGCAATTATGGATGTTCGGAGTCGTGGAGCTATAGTTAAGGGCCGTTCGGGCTCTCGGGTGATGACAAACATTGTGGTGGTGGGGCCAGAGGTGTCAAAACGCCTTAACCATGGCATACGGTCATGCTTGACCTAGTGTCGAGAGCTGTAGGACACGTAGGAACCGGCTGTGCGGTAGCATAGTCGTGTGTGCAAATATGGCAGTTCTAGAGCGGTGGAGCCATGGTTAAGGGCCATTTGGGTTCTTGGGCGGCAACAAATGCTGTGGTCGAGAGGCCAGCGGTGTCAAAACGCCTTAACCATAGTGCATGGGCGTGCTTGACTTGGTGCGAGGAGCCGTAGGATGCACAGGAACCGGCCGTGTGGCAGCAAAGTCGTGTGTGCAAATATGGCAGGTTCTGGAGCCGTGGAGCCGAGGTTAAGTGCCGTTCAGGCTCTCGAGTGACTGCAAATGCTATGGTAGAGAGGCCAGAGGTGTCAAAATGCCTTAACCATGGCGTACAGGCATGCTTGTCTCAGAGCCGAGAGCCATAAAATGTGTTGGAACCGACCGTGCGGCAGCATGGTCGAGTGTGCAAATATGGCAGTTTTGGAGCCGTGGAGGCATGGTTAAGGGCCCTTCGGGCTCTCGGGTGATGGAAAACTCTATGGTGGAGAGGTGAGAGGCATCAAAATGGCTTAACCATGGCGTACGGGCGTGCTTGACCCGGTGCCGAGAGCCATATGATGCACGGGATCCGGCCGTGCGGCGGCACGGTCGTGTGTGCAATTATGGATGTTTTGGAGTCGTGGGAGCTGTAGTTAAGGGCCGTTCGGGCTCTCGGGTGATGACAAACATTGTGGTGGTGAGGCCGAGGCATCAAAATGCCTTAACCATGGCATACGGTCATGCTTGACCTAGTGTCAAGAGCTGTAGGACACGCACGAACCGGGCGTGCGGTAGCATATTCGTGTGTGCAAATATAGCGGTTCTAGAGCTATGGAGCCATGGTTAAGGGCCATTCGGGTTCTCGAGGCGGCAACAAACGCTGTGGTGGAGAGGCTAGAGGTGTCAAAATGCCTTAACCATGGCGTACGGGCATGCTTGACTCGGTGCCGGGAGCCATAGGATGCGTTGGAAGGCCCGGCCGTGCGGCGGCATGGTTGTGTGTGCAAATATGGCGGTTCGGAGCCGTGGAGCCAAGGTTAAGGGCCGTTCAGGCTCTCGAGCGATGGCAAATGCTATGGTAGAGAGGCTAGAGGTGTCAAAATGCCTTAACCATGGCGTACGGGCATGCTTGACTCAGTGCCGAGAGCCATAGGATGCGTTGGAACCGGCCGTGCGGCAGCATGGTCGTGTGTGCAAATATGGCGGTTTTGCGGCCGTGGGAGTTGTGGTTAAGGGCCCTTCGGGCTCTCGAAAAACTCTATGGTGGAGAGGTGAGAGGCATCAAAATGGCTTAACCATGGCGTACGGGCGTGCTTCACCCGGTGCCGAGAGCCGTAGGATGCACGGGATCCATTTTGTGCGGCGGCACGGTCGTGTGTGCAATTATGGATGTTCTAGAGTCGTGGAGCTATAGTTAAGGGCCGTTCGGGCTCTCGGGTGATGACAAACATTGTGGTGGTGAGGCCGAGGCATCAAAATGCCTTAACCATGGCATACGGTCATGCTTGACCTAGTGTCAAGAGCTGTAGGACACGCACGAACCGGGTTTGTGCGGTAGCATATTCGTGTGTGCAAATATGGCGGTTCTAGAGCCGTGGAGCCATGGTTAAGGGCCATTCGGGTTCTCGGGCGGTAACAAACGCTGTGGGGGAGAGGCTAGAGGTGTCAAAATGCCTTAACCATGGCGTGCGGGCATGCTTGACTCGGTGCGGGAGCCATAGGATGCGTTAGGAACCGGCCGTGCGGCGGCGTGGTCGTGTGTGCAAATATGGCGGTTCGGAGCCGTGGAGCCAAGGTTAAGGGCCGTTCGGCTCTTGAGCGATGGCAAACACTATGGTAGAGAGGCCGGAGGTGTCAAAATGCCTTAACAATGGTGTACGGGCATGCTTGACTCGGAGCCGGGAGCCATAAAATGCGTTGGAACCGACCGTGCGGCGGCATGGTCGAGTGTGCAAATATGGCGGTTTTGGAGCCGTGGAGGCATGGTTAAGGGCCCTTCGGGCTCTCGGGTGATGGAAAACTCTATGGTGGAGAGGTGAGAGGCATCAAAATGGCTTAACCATGGCGTACGGGCGTGCTTCACCCGGTGAGAGAGCCGTAGGATGCACGGGATCCGGCGTGCGGCGGCACGGTCGTGTGTGCAATTATGGATGTTCTGGAGTCATGGAGCTATAGTTAAGGGCCGTTCGGGCTCTCGGGTGATGACAAATATTGTGGTGGTGAGGCCAGAGGCGTCAAACGCCTTAACCATGGCATACGGTCGTGCTTGACCTAGTGTCGAGAGCTATAGTACATGCAGGAACCGGCTGTGCGGTAGCATAGTCGTGTGTGCAAATATGGCAGTTCTAGAGCGGTGGAGCCATGGTTAAGGGCCATTCGGGTTCTCGGGCGGTAATAAACGCTGTGGTGGAGAGGCCAAAGGTGTTAAAACGCCTTAACCATGGTGCATGGGCATGCTTGACTTGGTGCGAGGAGCCGTAGGACGCATAGGAACCGGCCGTGCGGCGGCAAAAGTCGTGTGTGCAAATATGGCGGTTCTAGAGCCGTGGAGCCGAGGTTAAGAGCCGTTCGGGCTCTCGGCGATGACAAACGCTATGGTAGAGAGGCTAGAGGTGTCAAAATGCCTTAACCATGGCGTACGGGCTTGCTTGACTCGGTGCGGGAGCCATAGGACGCGTTGGAACCGACCATGCGGTAGCATGGTCGTGTGTGCAAATGTGGCGGTTTTAGCATGGTCGCCGTGGAGCCATGGTTAAGGGCCCTTCGGGCTCTTGGGTGATGGAAAACTCTATGGTGGAGAGGTGAGAGGCATCAAAATGGCTTAACCATGGCGTACGGGTGTGCTTGAACCGGTGCCGAGAGCCGTAGGATGCACGGGATCCGGCCGTGCGCCGGCCACAGTCATGTGTGCAATTATGGTTGTTACGGAGTCGTGGAGCTATAGTTAAGGGCCGTTCGGGCTCTCAAGTGATGACAAACATTGTGGTGGTGGGGCCGGAGAGGTGTCAAAATGCCTTAACCATGGCATACGGTCGTGCTTGACCTAGTGTCGAGAGCTGTAGGACACGTAGGCATTTTGTGCGGTAGCATAGTCGTGTGTGCAAATATGGCAGTTCTAGAGCGGTGGAGCCATGGTTAAGGGCCATTCGGGTTCTTGGGCGGCAACAAATGCTGTGGTCGAGAGGCCGGCGGTGTCAAAACGCCTTAACCATAGTGCATGGGCGTGCTTGACTTGGTGCGAGGAGCCGTAGGATGCTCGGGAACCGGCCGTGCGGCGGCAAAGTCGTGTGTGCAAATATGGCGGTTCGGAGCCGTGGAGCCGAGGTTAAGTGCCGTTCGGGCTCTCGAGTGATGGCAAACGCTATGGTAGAGAGGCCGGAGGTGTCAAAATGCCTTAACCATGGCGTACGGGCATGCTTGACTCGGAGCCGGGAGCCATAAAATGCGTTGGAACCGGCCGTGCGGCAAAGCATGGTCGAGTGTGCAAATATGGCGGTTTTGGAGCCGTGGAGGCATGGTTAAGGGCCCTTCGGGCTCTTAGGTGATGGAAAACTCTATGGTGGAGAGGTGAGAGGCATCAAAATGGCTTAACCATGGCGTACGGGCGTGCTTGACCCGGTGCCGAGAGCCATAGGATGCACGGGATCCGGCCGTGTGGCGGCACGGTCATGTGTGCAATTATGGATGTTACGGAGTCGTGGAGCTATAGTTAAGGGCCGTTCGGGCTCTCGGGTGATGACAAACATTGTGGTGGTGAGGCCAGAGGCATCAAAATGCCTTAACCATGGCATACGGTCATGCTTGACCTAGTGTCAAGAGCTGTAGGACACGCACGAACCGGCTGTGCGGTAGCATATTCGTGTGTGCAAATATGGCAGTTCTAGAGCTGTGGAGCCATGGTTAAGGGCCATTCAGGTTCTCAGGCGGCAACAAATGCTGTGGTGGATGTAACACCCGGTTTTAAGAACAAAACCAGATATACACCATATGTGAGCCTTAAAAGTCAAATCTCACATATAGCCACAAATGAAAGGTAGTATCAGTAAACAATGCTTAATATTTATAACGTATTTAAAATAAAAGACATAACCTTAGGTAGCAAACAATGGAAAGACGAATTTAATCTCGGGTGTAGACTCCCTGGATCCAAGTATTGGTTGATCACAAGCCTAAACTCCTCCCGAGGTGTGGGGGAATAGCAAGAGTGAGTTCATGACGAACTCAACAAGTATAACAAGTGTAATCCCATAACCACATGATCAATGTAACATAAATAATGTAGAGCATAAAACGGTAAACAATGAACATGTTAACAATCGAAAGTCATCATCTATGTAAGGATTCTAAGGCCGCTCGTGTCCTTGAGCAAGGCTAGTATACCAGTTTATTAAACTCGCGAGAGAGGTGTACACTTTCACCACAAGTCGTGATTGCCCTTTTGCCCGAGGTGATCGGCCTCTTGACCCACTTCCAAGGTAGGTTGGCGGGGTCACTACGAAGCTTTTCACTAGTCATTCTAATAAGTAGCGGCCGCTAAGGTTTCAGATTGACCAAATAGATATAGATGCTCTCCTCCGAGAGTGGCACACACATATTTGCGCAGCCTAGCACACATCACGCGGGACAAGAGCTATACCTCACTTGGCACCCCCTCTTGCCCTTTCGGTAAGCTGCTAACGAACTAGAACAGATCAAGATCTTGGGCTAAGACCCGAGCCATGTAGTTCTCATGGTTGTCTTGTAAATCCCGGAGGTTCTCTTACGAGATAAATTCTTAAGTTGCTAAAAAGTCATCTTTAACGTTTGTTGCATAAACATTAATCAAGTTACATGATCATGATCATAGAAATCAAACTCAAGCTATACTTGCCTTTCGAAAGCTTGCCATCCAACTTTCCAACTCATACGTATCATCCGTGCATAGCTCCACTTCTAACGATAGCAACAACCATCACAAGCATTATAGAAAAAACCTAGAAGCAATACACCATTCATTATTTATAAAACTAGACAAAGATTTTAAAACATGTAGGGATTGCAACTACGATCGTTGAGCGCAAAAACAACTAAAACAAGATGGTTTAAGAGATATGCAAAATCAATGTAGAGACTAGGAGGATTTGGCAAATGATAGGAATGGAATAAACATGATGGATATGGACTAACTTGGAAGATTTATACAACACAAGGATCTATTGATGAATTATTGTTGATGACTAAGGATATGTGAAGAGGACACATGGAACATATTTTGACAAGTGGCTGTGCTAAGGTGTAAAACACCGGTGCTGCCAAAATGTGCATGTTGGCGAACAACTAGAAATAGGATCACAAGGAGCAGAGAATAGCAGCTCCAATTGGAAATCCAGTTTGTGGGGCTGTTCTGGACTTCATGTAGTATGTTATAGCAAAAGTTCATGGTAGTTTGACTATCCGTTGGCCGGGAAACGTGAATACAACGGGTGGCATTGCTGATTTCTGGACAGCAGGAATAGAAGATACTACGGCATTGTTATCTCGGTCATTGTGGCACTTGTGATCAATCCAACTTGCAAAGACATGTGCAAATATATTAGGTACGATACTGTTGAATGGTTTGAGTATTCGGATAGTGGATCAGCGGGGAACGTCAATGCCATTCAGACCTGTAAGTTGACTGGACAGCAGGAACAACAAGCACGAAGATGATGATATCTCTGGAATATGAACTCGTATGGACAAGATATTTTACGGTGATGTGCACAAGGATATAAAACATATTGTGGTTAAAGGGCTTGACCACCGGATTGGCGAAACACTGGGAACACGCAAGCCAATCGGCATCAGCACTGCTGCAAGAAAGCAGAGGCCACAAGCACAAGAACGATTATATCTCTTTTGTCTTGGATCATTTTGCCAAACTGTTTTGCAGGGACATGTGCAACTTAAATAAATACATTGTGGTTGAAGGGTTTGATGACTATAGGTCTGGATCAATGGGAACATCAATGCCAACCGGTAGCATTGCTGCTGTCCGCAATGGATAGAGACATGATTGTTAGGAAACTTTGCCGGAATTTGACCATGCGTATGTCATGGCACGTGTTCTACAGCGAGTAACATGTAAACAAGATGGAGATCATGATGGGGTCCTCACATCATCATTGGCAGCAGTTGGAGATGAAGGTGATGCCAACCGGAATTGATGATGATGATGTAATAGAACTGCGATCAATGGGACAGCGTCAATTCCACTTTGGGTGATGATTCTGCACGACATGAGAGACCAAGAGTGGATGAGAGTTGCAAGAGCAGCAAGATCGAGAGGGAAATAGGCGGGGGCGACCTCACCATGTCATGTACGGAACCGGCACAATTGTCATTTTTTTCAACAACGTGATTAGGCTCCGAGAATGATGATGAACGTGGCTGCGATCTCGATTGTCTTCTGTGTTGCAAGAGAGATCACATATGAGGTGAGGGGATTCATGGCACTGCAGTAGGAGGAAAGAGGCACATCTCACCATGGGCGAGCTCCACACATGACTTGTACAAAGAAGAAACAACATGTTGCCTTCTCCAATTGATAGTTCAATCCTCGAGATGAGGATCGCAGCGGCAATCGAACTACTGCTGCATGGGGCTCCAATTTTGTGGAGAGAAGGGAGTGGGAGAATGAGGAGATGGGGGCGTCCATGGAAGATGAGGAGATGGAGGATGCGCATACGTGTTGCGAGGGAGAGAGGAGGAGGCGCATGGCTGGTTTCAAGAGTCTTTCACTCATGTAATTAGAGAGTGCTAAATTTAGGAGAATAAAGAAGGATTCTAAAGGGAGTTAAGGAAGGGCATTTGCTGCGTTTTGCATGGAAGGAAAGGGAAGGAGGCGGCATCATCTAGACTAGATGGCGACCAGGGGTGATGTCCATTTGTTGTGCGTGATGGAGGGAGAGAGAGTGGAGAATATATGGCTTTGTTATGTGCATGCATGTCATTGAAAAAGAATGGAGTGAAGGAGCACACATAAGTGAGATTGGAAGAAAGGAATGAATGCACATATTTTTGCATGAGGAGAAAGAATTGGCGTGGCGTAGCAGCATGAAATGCATGTTCTTAATTCCTTTACTCATGGATTTGAGAGGAGATGGAATCCGATGGAGTGAAGTGGAAATTTAGGGAGAGAAGGGACCATTTGATTAAGGGGAGAACTAATGTAGTTGTCTCGCATGTAGGAAGCAAAGGGCCACCAAGCTGTTGAGAATAGAGTTGTGGCATTTCCACATGAAGGAGAGGTGGAGGGGCTGGTTTGGACTTTGTCCAAGATGTGGAGAAGAATTTGGATGTGTTGACTAAACATGGATTCATTAGCAAAAAGAGAAGGAGTGCGAGGTTGTCATAAACATAGATGAAAGCGTGGACTCCACCCATTTTAAGATTCATTTGTATCGAATAGATGAGAGATGAGAAAAGAATGGTCCAAAGAATTCATAACACGAAATAGAGTGAGAGATCATAGAAGAAAAAGAAAAAGAAGAGAAAGAGAGAATAGATCATGCTAGATTTTGTAGGATATCGACAAAAGAATTGATTGAGTTTTAGATATTGATCTGATATTTGGAGAGGTGAAGATGGGATCAACTTTAGGCGTATTTTAAAAACATAAATTCATTTTTCAAACATAAACACTATGCAAAGGCATGAATGCAACAAACCATTAAATTGATTTGCAAAAATTTTAGAAACTCACATTTTACACTATCTAAATTATCAACAATTTGAACTAAAGTTGTGAATTTTAGAAAATAATAAAATCATTTTACACTATTTAGTATTGTCTAAGTCACATTCCAAAATAGGAATTTTGGGGTGTGACAACACTACCCCAACGGGAATCTCGTCCCGAGATTCGCTGAAACTACATTCATTACAAAGAGCCAAATCACAAATTGACAATATAACAAAACAAGCAACTATGCAAGAGCACACTAACAATATAAGGGTCGTTATGCAAACACACTATCACATCCCTTAGCATCGTTACTAACGCAAGAGTGCTCGGGGACAACAATTTTCTAAAGGCATTAGGGTAGAAACTTGACATTTTAAAACCATCATGGCTCTTGGAGAAGGTAGGGGGCTTCGACAAAAAGTTTTGCTTTAGTAAATATCAAGGCGAAGGAAGACAAGATAAGATTTTTAGCAAAATAAGTTTATAAAATCGACCATTTCTAACTAGGCTTGCATCCTACAGTCAGCATTGAGCTGATACCATTTGTAACACCCGGTTTTAAGAACAAAACCAGATATACACCATATGTGAGCCTTAAAGTCAAATCTCACATATAGCCACAAATGAAAGGTAGTATCGGTAAACAATGCTTAATATTTATAACGTATTTAAAATAAAAGACATAACCTTAGGTAGCAAACAACGGAAAGACGAATTTAATCTCCGGGTGTAGACTCCCCTGGATCCAACTGACTGGTTGATCACAAGCCTAAACTCCTCCTGAGGTGTGGGGGAATAGCAAGAGTGAGTTCATGACGAACTCAACAAGTATAACAAGTGTAATCCCATAACCACATGATCAATGTAACATAAATAATGTAGAGCATAAAACGGTAAACAATGAACATGTTAACAAGTCGAAAGTCATCATCTATGTAAGGATTCCAAGGCCGCTCGTGTCCTTGAGCAAGGCTAGTATACCGGTTTATTAAACTCTGCTTGTGAGAGGTGTACACTTTCACCACAAGTCGTGATTGCCCTTTTGCCCGAGGTGATCGGCCTCTTGACCCACTTCAAGGTAGGTTGGCGGGGTCACTACGAAGCTTTTCACTAGTCATTCTAATAAGTAGCGGCCGCTAAGGTTTCAGATTGACCAAATAGATATAGATGCTCTCCTCAGAAGTGGCACACACACATGACCGCGAGCCTAGCACACATCACGGCGGGACAAGAGCTATACCTCACTTGGCACCCCCCCTCTTGCCCTTTCGGTAAGGCGCTAACGAACTAGAGCAGATCAAGATCTTTGGGCTAAGACCGAGCCATGTAGTTCTCATGGTTGTGTAAATCCCGGAGGTTCTCTTCTGAGATAAATTCTTAAGTTGCTAAAAAGTCATCTTTAACGTTTGTTGCATAAACATTAATCAAGTTACATGATCATGATCATAGAAATCAAACTCAAGCTATACTTGCCTTTCGAAGCTTGCCATCCAACTTTCCAACTCATCTGTATCATCCGTGCATAGCTCCACTTCTAACGATAGCAACAACCATCACAAGCATTATAGAAAAAACCTAGAAGCAATACACCATTCATTATTTATAAAACTAGACAAAGATTTTAAAACATGTAGGGCTTGCAACTACGATCGTTGAGCGCAAAAACAACTAAAACAAGATGGTTTAAGAGATATGCAAAATCAATGTAGAGACTAGGAGGATTTGGCAAATGATAGGAATGGAATAAACATGATGGATATGGACTAACTTGGAAGATTTATACAACACAAGGATCTATTGATGAATTATTGTTGATGACTAAGGATATGTGAAGAGGACACATGGAACATATTTTGACAAGTGTTTGTGCTAAGGTGTAAAACACCAGTGCTGCCAAAATGTGCATGTTGGCGAACAACTAGAAATAGGATCACAAGGAGCAGAGAATAGCAGCTCCAATTGGAAATCCAGTTTGTGGGGCTGTTCTGGACTTCATGTAGTATGTTATAGCAAAAGTTCATGGTAGTTTGACAATCCGTTGGCGGGAAACGTGAATACAAAACGGGTGGCATTGCTGATTTCTGGACAGCAGGAATAGAAGATACTACGGCATTGTTATCTCGGTCATTGTGGCACTTGTGATCAATCCAACTTGCAAAGACATGTGCAAATATATTAGGTACGATACTGTTGAATGGTTTGAGTATTCGGATAGTGGATTAGCGGGGAACGTCAATGCCATTCAGACCTGTAAGTTGACTGGACAGCAGGAACAACAAGCACGAAGATGATGATATCTCTGGAATATGAACTCGTATGGACAAGATATTTTACAGTGATGTGCACAAGGATATAAAACATATTGTGGTTAAAGGGCTTGACCACCGGATTGGCGAAACACTGGGAACACGCAAGCCAATCGGCATCAGCACTGCTGCAAGAAAGCAGAGGCCACAAGCACAAGAACGATTATATCTCTTTTGTCTTGGATCATTTTGCCAAACTGTTTTGCAGGGACATGTGCAACTTAAATAAATACATTGTGGTTGAAGGGTTTGATGACTATAGGTCTGGATCAATGGGAACATCAATGCCAACCGGTAGCATTGCTGCTGTCCGCAATGGACGAGACATGATTGTTAGGAAACTTTGCCGAATTTGACCATGCGTATGTCATGGCACGTGTTCTACAGCGAGTAACATGTAAACAAGATGGAGATCATGATGGGGTCCTCACATCATCATTGGCAGCAGTTGGAGATGAAGGTGATGCCAACCGGAATTGATGATGATGATGTAATAGGGCTGCGATCAATGGGACAGCGTCAATTCCACTTTGGGTGATGATTACGCACGACATGAGAGACCAAGAGTGGATGAGAGTTGCAAGAGCAGCAAGATCGAGAGGGAAATAGGCAGGGGCGACCTCACCATGTCATGTACAGAACCGGCACAATTGTCATTTTTTTCAACAACGTGATTAGGCTCAGGGACGTGATGAACGTGGCTGCGATCTCGATTGTCTTCCTGTGTTGCAAGAGAGATCACATATGAGGTGAGGATTCATGGCACTGCAGTAGGAGGAAAGAGGCACATCTCACCATAGAGGGCGGGCTCCACACATGACTTGTACAAGAAGAAACAACATCTGCGCCTTCTCAATTGATAGTTCAATCCTCGAGATGAGGATCGCCGGCTTAATCAGAACTACTGGCTGCATGGGGCTCCAATTTTGTGGAGAGAAGGGAGTGGGAGAATGAGGAGATGGGGGCGTCCATGGAAGATGAGGAGATGGAGGATGCGCATACGTGTTGCCGGGGAGAGAGGAGGAGGCGCATGGCTGGTTTCAAGAGTCTTTCACTCATGTAATTAGAGAGTGCTAAATATAGGAGAATAAAGAAGGATTCTAAAAGGGAGTTAAGGAAGGGCATTTGCTGCGTTTTCTGCATGGAAGGAAGGGGAAGGAGCGGCATCATCTAGACTAGATGGCGACTAGGGGGTGATGTCCATTTGTTGTGCGTGATGGAGGAGAGAGAGTGGAGAATATATGGCTGCTGTTATGTGCATGCATGTCATTGAAAAGAATGGAGTGAAGGAGCACACATAAGTGAGATTGGAAGAAAGGAATGAATGCACATATTTTTGCATGAGGAGAAAGAATTGGCGTGGCGTAGCGGCATGAGAAATGCATGTTCTTAATTCGGCTACTCATGGATTTGAGAGGGGTAGATCGATGGAGTGAAGTGGAAATTTAGGGAGAGAAGGGACCATTTGATTAAGGGGAGAACTAATGTAGTTGTCTCTGCATGTAGGAAGCAAGGAGCCACTGACTGTTGAGAATAGAGTTGTGGCATTTCCACATGAAGGAGAGGTGGAGGGGGCCGGTTTGGACTTTGTCCAAGATGTGGAGAAAATTTGGATGTGTTGACTAAACATGGATTCATTAGCAAAAGAGAAGGAGTGCAGGTTGTCATAAACATAGATGAAAGCGTGGACTCCACCCATTTTAAGATTCATTTGTATGCGAATAGATGAGAGATGAGAAAAGAATGGTCCAAAGAATTCATAACACGAGAAATAGAGTGAGAGATCATAGAAGAAAAAGAAAAAGAAAGAGAAAGAGAGAATAGATCATGCTAGATTTTGTAGGATATCGACAAAAGAATTGATTGAGTTTTAGATATTGATCTGATATTTGGAGAGGTGAAGATGGGATCAACTTTAGGCGTATTTTAAAAACATAAATTCATTTTTCAAACATAAACACTATGCAAAGGCATGAATGCAACAAACCATTAAATTGATTTGCAAAAATTTTAGAAACTCATTTTACACTATCTAAATTATCAACAAGCTGAACTAAAGTTGTGAATTTTAGAAAATAATAAAATCATTTTACACTATTTAGTGTTGTCTAAGTCACATTCCAAAATAGAATTTTGGGTGTGATTAGTGGAGAAGGCTAGAGGTGTCAAAATGCCTTAACCATGGCGTACGGGCATGCTTGGCTCGGTGCGGGAGCCATAGGATGCGTTGGAACTGACCGTGCGCGGCATGGTCGTGTGTGCAAATATGGCAGTTACGGAGCCGTGGAGCCAAGGTTAAGGGCCGTTCTGGCTCTCGGCGATGGCAAACACTATGGTAGAGAGGCCGGAAGGTGTCAAAATGCCTTAACAATGGTGTACGGGCATGCTTGACTCGGTGCCGAGAGCCATAGGATGCGTTGGAACCGGCCGTGCGCGGCATGTTCGTGTGTGCAAATATGGCAGTTTGCGGCGGGTGGGTTTGTGGTTAAGGGCCCTTGAGGCTCTCGGGTGATGAAAAACTCTATGGTGGAGAGGTGAGAGGCATCAAAATGGCTTAACCATGGCGTACGGGCGTGCTTCACCCGGTGCCAAGAGCCGTAGGATGCACGGGATCCGGCTGTCTGCGGCGGAACAGTCGTGTGTGCAATTATGGATGTTGGAGTCGTGGAGCTATAGTTAAGGGCCGTTCGGGCTCTCGGGTGATGACAAATATTGTGGTGGTGAGGCCGGGCGTCAAAATGCCTTAACCATGGCATACGGTCGTGCTTGACCTGAGTGTCGAAGAGCTATAGGACATGCGGGAACTAGTTTGTGCGGTAGCATAGTCGTGTGTGCAAATATGGCGGTTCTAGATTTTGTGGAGCCATGGTTAAGGGCCATTCGGGTTCTCGGGCGGTAATAAATGCTGTGGTGGAGAGGCCAAAGGTGTTAAAACGCCTTAACCATGGTGCATGGGCGTGCTTGACTTGGTGCGAGGAGCCGTAGGACGCATAGGAACCGGCCGTGCGGCGGCAAGTCGTGTGTGCAAATGTGGCGGTTACGGAGCCGTGGAGCCGAGGTTAAGGGCCGTTCGGGCTCTCGGCGACGACAAACGCTATGGTAGAGAGGCCGGGAGGTGTCAAAATGCCTTAACCATGGCGTACGGGCTTGCTTGACTCGGTCTGCGGGAGCCATAGGACGCGTTGGAACCGACCATGCGGCGGCATGGTCGTGTGTGCAAATGTGGCGGTTTGCGCCGTGGAGCCATGGTTAAGGGCCCTTCGGGCTCTCGGGTGATGGAAAACTCTATGGTGGAGAGGTGAGAGGCATCAAAATGGCTTAACCATGGCGTACGGGTGTGCTTGAACCGGTGCCAAGAGCCGTAGGATGCACGGGATCCGGCCGTGCGCCGGCACTGCAGTCGTGTGTGCAATTATGGATGTTACGCGGAGTCGTGGAGCTATAGTTAAGGGCCGTTCGGGCTCTCGGGTGATGACAAACATTGTGGTGGTGGGGCCAAAGGTGTCAAAATGCCTTAACCATGGCATACGGTCGTGCTTGACCTAGTGTCGAGAGGCTGTAGGACACGTAGGAACCGGGTGCGGTAGCATAGTCGTGTGTGCAAATATGGCGGTTCTAGAGCGGTGGAGCCATGGTTAGGGCCATTCGGGTTCTTGGCGGCAACAAATCTTGTGGTCGAGAGGCCGGCGGTGTCAAAACGCCTTAACCATAGTGCATGGGCGTGCTTGACTTGGTGCGAGGAGCCGTAGGATGCGCAGGAGCCGGCCGTGCGGCAGCAAAGTCGTGTGTGCAAATATGGCGGTTCTGGGCCGTGGAGCCGAGGTTAAGTGCCGTTCGGGCTCTGAGTGATGGCAAACGCTATGGTAGAGAGGCCGAGGTGTCAAAATGCCTTAACCATGGCGTACGAGGCATGCTTGACTCAGGCGGGAGCCATAAAATGCGTTGGAACCGGCCGTGCGGCGGCATGGTGAGTGTGCAAATATGGCGGTTTTGGAGCCGTGGAGGCATGGTTAAGGGCCCTTCGGGCTCTCGGGTGATGGAAAACTCTATGGTGGAGAGGTGAGAGGCATCAAAATGGCTTAACCATGGCGTACGGGCGTGCTTGACCCGGTGCCGAGAGCCATAGGATGCACGGGGATCCGGCCGTGCGGCGGCACGGTCGTGTGTGCAATTATGGATGTACGGAGTCGTGGAGCTGTAGTTAAGGGCCGTTCGGGCTCTCGGGTGATGACAAACATTGTGGTGGTGAGGCCGGAGGCATCAAAATGCCTTAACCATGGCATACGGTCATGCTTGACCTAGTGTCAGAGAGCTATAGGACACGCACGAACGGTTGTGCGGTAGCATATTCGTGTGTGCAAATATGGCACAGTTTTAGATTTGTGGAGCCATGGTTAAGGGCCATTCGGGTTCTCGGGCGGCAACAACGCTGTGGTGGAGAGGCCAAAGGTGTCAAAATGCCTTAACCATGGTGCATGGGCGTGCTTGACTTGGTGCGGAGCCATAGGATGCGTTAGGAAGGCCCGGCCGTGCGGTAGCATGGTCGTGTGTGCAAATATGGCGGTCTGGAGCCGTGGAGCCAAGGTTAGGGCCGTTCGGGCTCTCGAGGCGATGGCAAACGCTATGGTAGAGGCCCGAGGTGTCAAAATGCCTTAACCATGGCGTACGGGCATGCTTGACTCAGTCCAGGGGAGCCATAGGATGCGTTGGAACCGACCATGCGGCGGCATGGTCGTGTGTGCAAATATGGCGGTTTTGCGGCCCGTGGAGCCATGGTTAAGGGCCCTTCGGGCTCTCGGGTGATGGAAAACTCTATGGTGGAGAGGTGAGAGGCATCAAAATGGCTTAACCATGGCGTACGGGTGTGCTTGACCGGTGCCGAGAGCCGTAGGATGCAGGATCCGGCCGTGCGCCGCTGCAGTCGTGTGTGCAATTATGGATGTTACGGAGTCGTGGAGCTATAGTTAAGGGCCGTTCGGGCTCTCGGGTGATGACAAACATTGTGGTGGTGGGGCCGGAGGTGTCAAACGCCTTAACCATGGCATACGGTCGTGCTTGACCTAGTGTCGAGAGCTATAGGACATGTAGGAACCATTTGTGCGGTAGCATAGTCGTGTGTGCAAATAAGCGGAGTTAGCGGTGGAGCCATGGTTAAGGGCCATTCGGGTTCTTCGGGTGGTAATAAATGCTGTGGTCGAGAGGCCAAAGGTGTCAAAATGCCTTAACCATGGTGCATGGGCGTGCTTGACTTGGTGCGAGGAAGCCATAGGCGCATAGGAACCGGCCGTGCAGTGAAAGTCGTGTGTGCAAATATAGCGGTTCTAGGCCGTGGAGCCAGGTTAAGTGGCCGTTCCGGGCTCTCGGTGACGACAAAGCGCTATGGTAGAGAGGCCGGAGGTGTCAAAATGCCTTAACCATGGCGTACAGGCATGCTTGACTCGAGGCGGGAGCCATAAAATGCGTTGGAACACCGACCGTGCGGCGGCATGGTCGTGTGTGCAAATATGGCGGTTTTGGAGCCGTGGAGGCATGGTTAAGGGCCCTTCGGGCTCTCGAGGTGATGGAAAACTCTATGGTGGAGAGGTGAGAGGCATCAAAATGGCTTAACCATGGCGTACGGGTGTGCTTGACCCCGGTGAGAGCCATAGGATGCACGGGATCCGGCCGTGCATAGGCGGCCTGATCGTGTGTGCAATTATGGATGTTCTGGGTCGTGGGAGCTATAGTTAAGGGCCGTTCGGGCTCTCGGGTGATGACAAACATTGTGGTGGTGGGCCCGGAGGCATCAAACGCCTTAACCATGGCATACGGTCATGCTTGACCTAGTGTCAAGGCTGTAGGACACTCACGAACCGGGTGTGCGGTAGCATATTCGTGTGTGCAAATATGGCGGTTCTAGAGCGGTGGAGCCATGGTTAAGGGCCATTCGGTTCTCGAGGGCGGCAACAAATGCTTGTGGTGGAGAGGCTAGAGGTGTCAAAATGCCTTAACCATGGTGCACGGGCATGCTTGACTCGGTGCCGGGGAGCCATAGGATGCGTTAGGAACCGGCCGTGCGGCAGCATGGTCGTGTGTGCAAATATGGCAGTTACGGAGCCGTGGAGCCAAGGTTAAGTGCCGTTCGGGCTCTCGAGCGATGGCAAAGCTATGGTAGAGAGCCCGGAGGTGTCAAAATGCCTTAACCATGGCGTGCGGGCATGCTTGACTCGGTGCGGGAGCCATAAAATGCGTTGGAACCGCGACCGTGCGCGGCATGGTCGTGTGTGCAAATATGGCAGTTTTGGCCCGTGGAGGCATGGTTAAGGGCCCTTCGGGCTCTCGGGTGATGGAAAACTCTATGGTGGAGAGGAGAGAGGCATCAAAATGGCTTAACCATGGCGTGCGGGCGTGCTTGACCCGGTGCGAGAGCTATAGGATGCACGGGATCCGGCCGTGCGCGGCACGGTCGTGTGTGCAATTATGGATGTTCTAGAGTCGTGGAGCTATAGTTAAGGGCCGTTCGGGCTCTCGGGTGATGACAAACATTGTGGTGGTGAGGCCGAGGTGTCAAATGCCTTAACCATGGCATACGGTGTGTGCTTGACCTAGTGTCGAGAGGCTATAGGACATGCGAGGCAGGTTGTGCGGTAGCATAGTCGTGTGTGCAAATATGGTAGTTCTAGAGCGGTGGAGCCATGGTTAAGGGCCATTCGGGTTCTCGGGCGGCAACAAATGATGTGGTCGAGAGGCCAAGGTGTCAAAAATGCCTTAACCATAGTGCATGGGCGTGCTTGACTCAGTGCGAGGAGCCGTAGGATGCGTAGGAACCGGCCGTGCGGCGGCAAATTCGTGTGCAAATATGGCGGGTTACGGGCCCGTGGAGCCGAGGTTAAGTGCCGTTCGGGCTCTTGGTGATGACAAAACGCTATGGTAGAGAGGCCGAGGTGTCAAAATGCCTTAACCATGGCGTACAAACGGGCATGCTTGACTCGGTGCGGGAGCCATATGATGCGTTGGAACCGGCCAGGTGCGGCAGCATGGTCATGTGTGCAAATGTGGCGGTTTTTGCGCCGTGGAGCCCATGGTTAAGGGCCCTTCGGGCTCTCGGGTGATGGAAAACTCTATGGTGGAGAGGTGAGAGGCATCAAAATGGCTTAACAAAGGCGTACATGTGTGCTTGAACCGGTGCCGAGAGCCGTAGGATGCACGGGGATCCGGCCGTGCGCCTGGCACCGTCGTGTGTGCAATTATTTATCTTACGGGTCGTGGAGCTATAGTTCGGTCGTTCGGGCTCTCGGGTGATGACAAACATTGTGGTGGTGGGGCGGAGGTGTCAAGCGCCTTAACCATGGCATACGGTTGTGCTTGACCTAGTGTGGGCGCTAGGACACGTAGGAGCATTTTGTCTTGTTAGCATAGTCGTGTGTGCAAATATGGCGGTTCTAGAGCGGTGGAGCCATGGTTAGGGCCATTCGGGTTCTTGAGCGGCAAATGATGTGATCGAGAGGCTAGAGGTGTCAAAACACCTTAACCATGGTGCATGTGCGTGGTTGACTTGGTGC
>JAENPR010002974.1:0-29218 GCA_018135685.1 Themeda triandra
TAGCATTTTAACCGGGAGTAATCCAGGTATCGTTATTTATAATTTTACCCTTTGGGAAGGGAATGCCTTTGGATAATGAGTGATGAGCAATGCACATGCGATAATAGAGAGCTTAACCTTGTACGTATCGATCATCTCATACGGGGTAAGTGTCACATAAAATATAGGAATGAATGATAATTGACATAAGATAAATGAGAGCATTTAGCCACATAAAATAATAGTAACCATCTCAACTTAGCACTCTAAGCTTATAACACTAGCATGGACTAGGACGATCTAGGGTATAATCCTATGTTATTCTAACTATAAAGTCAAAGCATACAATGATTAGTGCAAGAACATCTAGCAATCATGGCGGAAAAAGGTTACATCTATGCATAGTGATATTACCAGAGAAGACTAGAGACATAACAATGACTTCAATATAATAGGGGTATACGCTAGACCTATACTCGGGAGAAGGGCTACAAAGGACTCAACGGACTGTCACTCCCGCGATCTACCTCACGATCGGAATATAGGGTGCAATCGCGAGATAAATACGGTCCAGGCACCATGCCCACACAATATCTATCACTCACCCATTGGCCTAATGAGCAAGCGCTATACGATCCTATGCATAAACATAATTCTAGTCCAACTATGCTAAACATATAATCAAAGTAGACTAAGAACGATATAATTGAGAACATAATCAAATAGAGCAAAGTCAATTCTGATATAATAGAATAGAATAAAGTGCTATTCATAGTACCACAAACAATGATGAATATTACAAGAATGTAGAGGGGAATTACCAAGAACTCCGACAGATCCGGACTCCAAGCTAGGCTTGATTCCCTCTAGATCTATTCCTATGTAGCTATGCTACTAAACTATAGAGCTCTAATTGCGATGGTGGCACTGGCTTCTCTGAATTCTCTCAGATGAATGAATGGAGAATGAATTAGGGTTTCACCCAGGGTCAGGGGCTCTGAATATATAGCCCTCTAGGATGCACCACAGCCCTCGGATCAAACCGACCTAAATGGACGATTTTTATTCATCCTCAAAGGCGGTGGAGGCAGGATCCGCGAGACTCCACCTCATTGGTTGAGGTGGAGGGTCGGCCGCCCCTAGGCCATGGTCGGCCGCCCCTGGAGGCTGCCAGGTGGGGCTCAGTTTCCAGGGGTCACCTTCTGGAGTCTTCTAGAGTATACAATTTTACCCGTTCGGTCTTTATCTCTATGTAATCCCGACATGTGGGCCTTCATTAGGTTCTTTCACGATAACCCCCTGCGAGAAATAGACAATCACCAAAACTCATGGAATTGCAATCGGTGTAACCCCTATATCTAAGTGAACTCATATTAGTCCTTTCTTCTTTGCATTGACGGTATAAAAATGATACTTAACTACCGTCAACAAACCCCCCAAGCTTACCTTTTGCTCGTCCCCGAGCAAAGATAGGCTCGATGATGGATCGGGGAGTTGCTACAATGCTTTCACTCCTCACAAGTACACATGCGTTCAAACAAGAACTCTCCTCCGGATTAGAGTGAACTATTCGACTCAAAACTTACTCATATTACCTTTCACCATGGGGCTTGTAACCGTCACTTGGGTCTTGAGTAGTTGAAAGATAGAACGGTCAAGTCAAGCGCCATGTTTCTCGCTCTTTGATCAACTATTATCCCGGAGTTTTTACAAGGTTTTGAAATAAAACTCAGAGTTCCTTGTATGAACCTTTCAAGTCTCTCATTTGTGGTATTTCTGGATCCTCTCCAAGGAATGAGTAGTGTATGCCTTCTCTCTTCTCTCAAAATATGTGGTATTTGTGGAACTAAGGCATAGCGGAAAAGTGCCTTCTCTCTCTCACCCTACTTTCTAATAGGCTTATGTGGAGCTCATAGGTAGGGAGACACTCAAACTCACTTGCATATATTGCATAGTTAAACCATGGATCCAACAGGAACTAAAATAATAATAAAGTCATATGTGCATGTGAATGAGGGAATGGGATGAATGATAGGATGATGATGATAAGGAAATGATTATGAGGGGTGATCACTTGGTGAACATCTACTTCTACACTTGCTCTTTTGAGGATAACGTGACTCCCTTTTTATTCGGAAACTTTGAAACTTCTTGAAGGAAGGACTTGGCTACTCTTTCTTCTTTTTTTTTCATTCTCTTTTTTTTTTGAATAACCAATCCTCTGAAAACAAAACTTTAGCTACAGGGAGTGTATAACTTGAAATGATAATGACTGGAGTTTTTATGTAGGCAAATGGAATGGCGAAGATTATTTCTGGATGTTCACTCCCAGGATAGGAGTAGAACCTTTTTCTGGATGAAGTAAAATGAATGGCGTATGTATATGTGGATGGATGGATGGATGGATGCGTACTCCCAGGGTAGGAGCAGCATAAATGCGTATCTCCAGGGTAGAGACAACACAATATGTGAGGAATGCGTACTCCTAGGGTAGGAGCAGCATAAGTGCGTATCTCCAGGGTAGAGATAGCACAATATGTGGTGGATATGGATCTATATGTGGGTGGTACCTCTAAGGACAGAAGTAGCACGAGAATGAATGTAGTATATATATAAAATGGGTGCATGCTTCGAGGACGTAGTAGCGAGATCAATGGATGGAGAGCACATAGTATTGACTTTAAACCGCATGGCCCGATTCCTTATGGGTCCACAGCATAACCACACTCAATGCCTATAAAGACTACACTCAATGCCTACAAAATGTTCTATATAAACAGATGGGGTTTCCTAATCTAGTAAACATGAATATATGGCTGTGGTAGGAATTTGAACTCTCATCATACGGGAACTCATCATGCGGGAATTTAATATTTTCAAATAAATTCTCGAACTCTAGTATCTCTAGGAACAAGATGGACGACGGCTCAAAACCTTCCCATATCATACCCGTCAACCACCTAGACTTAGATCAAGTATTCGCTACCCACAAGTTTCGGGTTGAGCAAATCTCAAATCTAAACGGTTGTGTCCAAAACTCGGAAGAGTGCAAGGTTGAAAACTAGGTACTTGAAAGGAATTACGGCGAGCAACTATTCATCATTTCCATATAGAGTTTATTCTAGGGACTACTTTCGAAACAGATTGCAAGAGCTCTCCAAAAGTAGAAAAAGATATAAATAAGGAAATCTTTCTGGGTTTCTATGGTTATGCATCTTTTTTAGTTGTTTTAACAAAGCACACTCTAACAAGGCATAAATAGGTAAGTCGGAAACACTTAGCTTGGTACACGGGGGGTGCCCTCCCCCAAGCTGGATGTTGACATAGTCTGCTGATATTGCTGACAGGCAATGAAGACGTTCGAGTCCTCCCGGAGTGTCGTAGATAGTTGTTGTTGGAGACAGTACTTGAATGTTGCGGGCAGCACTCCGACAGGGAACTGGATGTCCTTATGTCTGTTAGCTCTTCTTGATCCTTGATGTTCTGTGAAGCTCAAATAGACAACAAAGCTTGTGAAACTAATTAAGCGTTAGTGATAAACCTCTAGGCCTTAGTTGTCTAGAACTTTCCTAACTTAAACTTATTCTAACGGGATCTCAAGAAATATTTTTATTCTTTGATTATTTAAGGAATGCGAGACGGGAAAAAATAAATATCTTTGAGAAATTATTTTTGTGCCACCACGGTGAATGACTATCCACATGGGGCTTAATGATTTTATGGATGCAAATGCACAACATCTTTATTTTCTTTTCTAATGCGAGAGATAATAACACAAGGATGCAACTAAGATGCAAGTAGGAAAATAAATATGCTAAAGTAAAAACAATGCAATGCTAAAAATAATGCTGATAAATACCAAGTTACCTCTTGGCGCGGCGTTCGGTGGTTTTAAGTCCTCCGAACAGGACTTGTTATGTTCACTCATTTGTCAAGGGGCGCATTGGCTGGCGCCTCTGATGACGTCGCCTCTTGTATAGGAATTGATTCCGATTTTGCTTTTACCTTCCACGCCTTCTTTATTGGAGAGGGTTGTTGGCAAATCCTATGCCTAACAGATATAATCCGCAAGCGTACGGATGCCGATGTAGCTTTCACCCGGGAGTATTCCTAGGTATCGTATTTATCCACGGGGAACGTGAAGTGTTCTAATCTAAAGCTAGGTAGTCCAAGAGTGGTGAATGAAAGGTAGATAGGTTCTTGGATAGTAGGGTGAGGTTCTATAGATAATTGAGCAAAGAGCGATCACTAAAGTCTCTACTTCGGGCGCTGGGACCACCCCGCTCAAAAGAGTAGGCCGGCCACTCCTAGGTCCTACTGAGCGGAACTAACGTGGTGGAATACGTAGGCCGGACAGGGCTGTCACCACCCGGCTACCAGCTGCGATCCGTTGGCGAATGCGGACCGGGGTAATCAATAGCCTAGACCCCACGTCTACACTATTAATTACTACTCTACCCCGTCGACAAGGCAAAGCACTCACACTAGTATTTACTACATTTGAATAATAAACACTAAGCGGCAAGCAAGGAACAAAATAAAGACTTTAATAAAGTAACCGAATGCTCAATTAAGTATTCGAACTGAGTGAACTTACGGATCTGGAGAGGAAGAAGGCGGGGAGAGACTCCGACACGCCAGGGCCTTCTCGGAACTCGCCTCTCTACAACCGGAGGAGAGACTCCGCGAGAGGACACTACTACTAAGAATATAGAGTGTAATATGTGTAGGTGTGTGTTACAAATGAGGTAGAGGGGGTATTTATAGTGGAGAGGTGGAGTAGGTGGAGTAGGGGCTACTCCACCGCCACGTCATCGATCCGTGTGCCCCTCCACCATGCGCCGTTGGATCCCTTGACCTCCAAACCGACTTGAATGGACGTCGGGGATGAGCCGCCAACGTCGGTGGGATGCAACCGACCAAAGGTGGGCCCACATCCCGAGGTCGGCCGACACAGGTTTGGCGCGGTGGGCACCACCAACCTTCTAGAAGATCCTGAGGTCGGTGGGATGCTTGGCAAGGTGAAATCCCACCAAAGTCCGGTCGGCCGACCGGGCTTCTGTCACGTGGGCCCACTAGCCTTGCTCCACTGCTGTCCCCACGTGTCATAGAGTGTGTCTCCCGGATTTGAGCTCATTTGGACTCCTGGTTGCTTCCAAGTGGACCTATGGATCCATGTGGTACAATATTGGACTTCGAGAGGAAGAACACTTGTGATCCAAAGGTGGCACTTGCTTGGGACTGTATTGGGGTGACTATGGTGTTACGCGTGTCGATATGGTCCCAAAGCTAGGTCGGTCGACCTGCCTTTGGTGGAACCAAAGGGCCATCTTTTGCGGTTGCTTCACCATGCAATTCTAAGCACAATGGTGGTGTTGGACCCACAAATGTCGGGACGGCCGACGACCATTATGCCCATCTTTTGCACACCTTGTCTTGAGAGGCCATGGTATTGATGAATATGAAGTTGGTTTGTCCATTGGCCATCTTGGTTGGTGGTTCTTTCTTCATTTGGAGCTTAGAACCTTTGGAAAGTACATTGAGTCTTTGCATCCAAATACTGACATGTACATGTGGAACCAAGTTATTTGTACCTATGTCACTACTATTAAGAGGGGAAGTCTTATCGGCTATTCGACGCACAGGTGCCACTAGGTGAATTCATGAAGTGCATTGCATGTAGAACCTAGTGAGCTAAGCCATTGCCTTGTATCTCGAGAGATAAACCAACCCTTGTGTTCAAGAGAGTGATCTACAAGTGAAGGTTGGTGCATGAAGGCAAGTGGCGTGACGTGGATCGACGACACGGCGACGAAACGACGAAGGCTGCACCCAAGAGGCGCCGGACACGCCTTAAGGCGAGCGCCGACGCCCAGCGTCCGGCGCATTGTGGCGTGGCGCTCGTTAGCGGCTCTGCGATGCGAGCATCGGACGCGGACGGCTTGGCCGCGTCCGGCGAGCGCGGACGCCGACCGAAAGTTTCGGTTTTCGGCCGCTCGGCCGGACGTCCGCGCCGGACGCGGGCGGACGCGCGCGCCCGAACTCGGCGTGGTTCTGTGCAGCGTCCGGCGCTCGGTGGAAGACGGCGCGGTGCCGGTGGCTCGACTCAAGGCGGAGGACGCGCGCGTGCTGCGTCCGGCGCGCGCCGAACTCCGAACAGAGAGTTCCAGGGCGTGGCTCTGGGACCAACGCGGGCGCCGGACGCGCGATGGCGAGCGCAGGATGCGGCGCCGGACGCACACGTGGCGGGACGAGATTGAACGCGGCGCCAACGGTCGGCTCGGGCCGCGCGCGAAAGAAGCGCCGGACGCGTCCGGCGGTTTGCGGCAGACGCGTCCGGCGCGTACTGCTCGGCCTCCCGAGGGGGTAACGGTCACATTTGTTTGAGGGGTTATAAATAGAAGGTGGCCGGCCCTTGGGGAGGTCTCTTGGCCATTTCTCATCCCTTGTGCATTCTTTGAGCTAAGAGACTCTCTCCCACTCTTCTCCCTTGCTTGGTTGTTCATCCTAAGAGAGATTGAGTGAATCACCTAGTGCATTGCATTGCTTGAGGGCATCTAGTGGCACTTGTGGGTGGTTTCGCCGGTGGATTTCTTGTTACTCTTGGAGAGTACCGCTCCTAGCCGGCTTGGAGATTGTTGGAGGCGTTGGCAAGAGAAGGTGATTGTTCTTGGCCACCTCCGGTTGTTTGTGAGAGGTTTGAGCTCACCTCGTGGGGATCACGAAGAGCATCCTAGTGGATTGCGCGTGTCGTTGAGTACCTCGCTTGAGAGTGGTGTCTTGCGGTGCCTTGCGGGGCGAGCCTTGAGGAGCTAGTGACTTGAGGGTCACACCGAAGAACCATCTAGGTGTTGGTCGACACAACCGGTGACTAGCTTGGCGGTGCCCAAGTGAACACCGGGTGAACAAAAACAATTGTGTTCATCTTTGTTCCCGGTGATTGGTCTCCGATTGTGTGTTGCCGATTGATTGATTGTTCATCTCTTGGTGATTGACAACCTCGACTCGACGCATCGGTATAACAAGTCTCATCCTCTCTTGTATTACTTTGTTTACATTCTTGCAAAATAGAACTGCTTGCGTGGTCGGTCGGGAACCACATCTTGTGTAGACTAAATCCCGTGGGTAGAATTGCTTGTGTGGTCGGTCGGAAACCACTCCTTGTGTAGTTTAAATCCCGTGGGTAGAGCTCTTGATCACTAGCGGTAGCTATTGTTTGTACTAGTGATCACCTACTAGAATTGTTTGGATAGGAGGCTTGCAACATCTAGTAGGCTAAGCAAAACTTGCTTTCCGCCGTTTGTGTATCTAACGAAGTTTGCTTAGTGAGTTTGTAGAAATTTTTATAGGCTATTCACCCCCCTCTAGCCATCTAGGACCTTACAACTACTTGTTTGGTGGTTTCCTTCCAGAAAGAACACTTTGTTGACGGTTGTAATGGGGTAAAAACAAGCAATATCTGTCAACAAGATCCCCCAAGCTTAACCTTTGCTCGTCGAGCAAACAATCGAACTTGGCCGGTGAAAAAGGTGTTATCACTAAATTAACATCTCAATAGTACTAAGTGCACAATAAAGAACTTCTCTTTGAATGGAAAAATTAGCAATGCTAACACACGAATATTACTCTAGCACTCATGGGGCTTATGGCATTAACTTAGTCTTGGGATGTTGGAAGACAGAACAACTTTGACTAGAGCATCTACTTTTCTCATTCTTTTAGCAAGTTTCATGCCGAGGTTTTTGATAAGTTTTTCAAAAGAAGTCTTAATGTTCCTCAAATGGTTTCTCTCAAGTCACTCAAGTGGTGTATGAATCCTCACCAAGGCATATCATGTGTTTGCCTTTCAAAACATCCTACCTCTAATAAGGCTTTATGTGGAGCTTAAGTAGGTATGTCAAGGAATAGCATATTTGTAATGCATATGTTGTCTAGTTAAGAAAACTTGGACCACGAAGGACTCGTCATACTCCCGAGATCAAGATGTAAAATGATATGAATGGGATGAAGGAATGTGATGGATGGTAAGGTAATGGAGGAAAGGTAGATGTATGATGGATGAGGTTGCTCCTTTATTTGATTCTATCTCTCTTACTACTTCTATTGAGACAAGGCTAGCTCTCTCTCTCTCTCTCTTCTTTCTTTTTTTCTTTTTTTCTTTTTCTTCTTTTTTTCTCTTTTCTCTTTTTTATTTTTTCTTTTTTTCTCTCTTTTTCTTCTTCTTTTTTTTTTCAAAGTAAAGGAAGAACTTGTCTCTGAGTAGATGTCTAGCCTTTTTGTGATGTGTCTCACCTAATAAATGATAGCGAGAGAGAATTTCTACTTTTGGAGCATGGAGCAACCTATATGATGGAAATGGTAAAGGTGCGTACTTCCAGTGTAGAAGCAACACAAGAATGGTGGTATGGATGATGATGCGTACTCCCAGGGTAGGAGTAGCATAATAATGGTTGTAAGATGCGTACTCCCAGGGTAGGAGAGCATAATGATGGTGGTATGAGGATGCGTACTCCCAGGGTAGGAGTAGCATATGAATGGTTGCGTACTTCCGGATTAGAAGCAGCATATTTGGTGGTATGTGGATCTTGATCTTAGGGGCATGAAAAACCTCCAACACAGGTTCTACAAGTCTTAACCAAACTCAATGCAAGCAAGTAGCTTATGTAGAAGGCTCTTTGTAGATATATAATTATATGTGGCCATGGTAGGAAATTCAACACCATTGAGGAACAATTAAGTTTTTTATTCATTTTTCAAAAGAAATTCTCTGGCAATCATGCGTGCTTAGAACAATAGTATAGAGCTCTTATCTCAACTATATCGTATCTCACAACAACTTAGACTTTGTTTTAGCACTTGCAACCCACTAAGTGATCAAGTTCATGATGGTTAAGAGTGCCAAGTAATCCAAACTTAGAGAAATACTAAGTTGTGAACTAGCATTAGTGAAATATTAACTAGCAATTTCATCATCATTTCCAAGGGAAGCATAGCACACATGAAGCATGAGGGAGATAAATAAGAATTATAATCAGATTTTTATTTTATTTATAATGCAATAAAGTAAATAAAAGAAATGCAAGATAGAAGACTTACCTTAGTGGGGGAGAGAATCTCCCCAAGCTTGGCTCTTGCTCACTTGTGATGGCGGATAGAGCTGGAACCATGCGTTCCAATGGTGCGCATCCTCCGCTTCTATCGCATCCATCTTTGGTTGGCACTTGCCCCGCCCCATGGGCAAGGAGTGCGCGCTCCTGAAGTGTGCTCATGACGGGGAGGCATTCCCATGGACCCAATGTCCTGGAATTTACCACTTCTTACTCGGCTTCCCTTGCGGGTTATGAGGGACGGTCATTTGTGTGAGCGGCGCGAGCCATCCCTCATGTCACCCCGTCCATCCCGCAACATGGTGGACTCTTTTTGTCCAGTTAATGGTTAGATTCCTTAGCGCATGCGGCCGATGTTTCTCACTAGGGAGAGGGACTTCGATTTGTATGGCTAGGATAAAACATTTTGAGTCCACCCCTTGGACCTTTGATTGGTCCAAGAGTGTTGGGTCGGTTACTGTGGTGTGAGCGAAGCTACTTGAGCGAAGGGTGTAGAAGTTGTGCAACTCCTTTTTGGTAAGTAGGAGGCCACTCCCAGGCTCTCTTGCTCTTGATGGAGAATGTATGGCACAAGTCGGTGATGCACTTCTTCTTCCTCCTCAATCCCATGGCTCTCTTCGTCAGAGTGGTGAGAGCTATGGGAAGAACTCTCACCCTTACCTTTCTTAAGCCGAGAGATGAGGAGCTTCTTCATCCTAGCTACAAGTAAGGTAAACCAAGCTTCTCCTACTACTACAACGCAAGAGAGAATTTTTTTTTTGGGTTTTTGGTTTTATGGCTACTACTAAGCTAAGCTTGAGAAGAACTAGTAACACCGAGAAAAGATAATGTGAGCTCAAGATGGTTCTACGGGTTTGGGTGTGAAACTAAACTCACATTACAAAGGTAAGGACGGGGGAGAAAGGTAAGTGGAAATCCCCCAAGCTTGGGATCGGCCGGACCCCCTACTGCGAGCACTTTGAAATTGCTTTCAACTTGGGACGGGGAATCTTGCATCGTGTTTGCAAAAGTTTTCAAAAGATGGTCCAAGTGGGGGTCGACCGACCCCCTTCCTAGCCCTCTAGAACTTTAAATGAGTTGTGTTGGTTGTCGATAAAAGAGGGCTAGGCATGGACCAAAAGTTTTGAAATTTTCCGAGAGATTCCCTTGTCTAGTGCTTTGTAACAGAGAAAAGATGGATGGCAAAAGTGAGACATGTGCAAAGTGATTCCCATGGACCATGGGAGCACTCAAGCATGCCTTGATGTCCACTTTGCGGGTTTGTCTTGGTGGCTTGGTCCCACGAGTATTTAGGATGCAAGAGGAGCATCCTATGCTAGAGTGATGAGCAAAGGGACCAACTCTTTTCAGACTTTTGCTAGTGTGTCATGCATAGGATTTCTAGATGTGGCAAATGGGAGACAACAGGTTGCTCAGGGGCACCATGATGGGATCGACCGACCCCTACATGTGGGGCCCGGAGGCACAACAATTTGCTCTTGAATCCTAGCATCTAGCCAAAGTGAAATGAGTGGCAATGGGTCCAATGGTGGGGTCGGCCGACCCCACCTTGGGTGGTCCACCTGACTAAATTGATCACTACAAGTTGTTCTCAAGATTTTTATTACCTATGGCCAATTGTTAAGTTTAAATAAAAAGTGCGAAGTGAAAGTAACATGCTATCGAAAAGGGAAGAGTTAAAAAGTGAAAAGTCTAGGCTATCTCCTAGCGGTGCTATTGTTTTAAGTCAAAAGCTCGACTATGGCGGTTTGCAAGAGTTGTGCTACTTCAACTACGAGACTTGCAAAACTTGTGATACAC
This sequence comes from Themeda triandra, assembly GCA_018135685.1. Lineage (NCBI taxonomy): Eukaryota > Viridiplantae > Streptophyta > Magnoliopsida > Poales > Poaceae > Themeda > Themeda triandra. The sequence continues at coordinate 10,887 of JAENPR010002974.1, forward strand.
AAACACATCCATAACCATCCTTTTGAAGTGTTTGTGACTTGCTAGCGAAGGATGGTTGTGTCTCGTGTAGGTGCGAGAGAGGACGAGTGGTGACTTTGGAGAGTTCTCACATGAGCATGGATCCTCTAAATGTTCCAAGGTGAAACCTCCCTGCTCATTAGCATGATCTTCCTTTTTAAACTCCAAAGTTGATTCCTCAGGAATGCCCATTGGCCAAAGTCTTACCTCCTTGAACCATGGTTGATTCAAGTCGCGAGAGATTGACATAGCCTCTTCCTTTGCATTGGAACTAGGTTTGGATTCTACCTGTATGGATGGTGTGATCCAAACAGATAGATAATCCTTACCTATGGCCAATTCCAAAGCTGAACTTCCTAGATCATTTTCTATGATTGACCTTCCTATGAATGTGAGATGAGGGGATAGTCCTAGGAAGGTCAAAGATGTGGAAATCTAGGTAGATTCTAAGGCCATTTATCACAACGGGAATATCTCTAAGAACTCCTTCACGAGTCAAGAACATGGCCAGAAGGAAGTTCAAGAAGGCTTCCCGATTGTGATAAATGTTCTTGAGAGGATTTATCTAGGACAAGGGATTGAGGAATGATGTTGATCCCAAGGCCGGGTTCATAGCAAAACTCTCCACAGATGCCCATGATGTTGCAATTAATCCTCCTAACATGATCAGGCATCTTGACAATTTTGGTGCATGATTTTGCCTCGTCCACCCATTCTTGACTCATAACGGCAGACAGATTTTCTATGTGCTCTAAATGTTGCCGTTGGTCTTTTCTATCGGGTTCTTGGACAGAATGGCACCCATGCCTTAAGTGCTCTCCCTCTAAAAGATTTGTTGATGAATTCCCGTAAGAATGGGATTCATCATGATGAGGTTTATGGGATGGAGCAAACGGGTTTTTATCAGGATCAAGGATAGGTTCGAGGGTTGCGTCAAGAAAGGACACATGAGAAGAGTTGATTGATTTTGATTCAAACATTTGTGGCTCTTCTTGTAAAGGATCACCGAACACTTTTCCTTGAAAAGTTTCTTGTATCCCAAACTCCCCAAGAGTTCTCTCTGGGACCCATGAATTCGAGATGTCTTCCGAATCAGAATCGAAGGGAAGATCATACTCAAAATCAGCAGGGTAAACAAAAGGTCGAATTTCTTCTTCCTTTTGAGAATTTGGGATATGAGGTGTAGGCTCGAAGGTGGTTCGTGGGATGTGTGAATTGTGGATTCGGCCATCGAAACACCTTCTTCGACCTCGTGGCGCCAGTGTGTGTGTTTCTCTTCCAATGGGTGGTTCAACGCATTACCAAAATCTTTAGGTAATAGATCGTTGTAACACTCATAGGGGGAGAAACTTGGGCGATAACTAAGGTCGAATTTAAGTTGAAGACTAGGTTCGGGCAATGATTCGAAGGCGGGCTCAGAAGGAGGGTCTATGGATTTATCCTCTACAGGTTGTGGCTCTTCCTTTATTGGCTCTTCGGGTACTTCATCGGGAAACTCATCATGAATCCCGGCGTAAGGGGTGTTCTCGAGGATCTTATCAAGAATGGTCCTCCCTTCCCCCTCAGATAGACAAAGGAAAGCTCCTCTAGATGATGTGTCAAGGAATTGGGCAGAATCCTTGCTAAGACCCATGTAAAAATGCTGTAAAAGCATTGGGTCTGGGATAGCAAGGTCAGGGCCAGATGATACGAGGTCTCTAAATCGGTCCCATGATACACCAAGAGACTTCTTCTCCTTTTGCTTAAAGGCTAGAACCTCCAATCGAAGACGGACAACTCGAGAGATAGGGAAGAAAGCTAGGCAGAATTTGGTCTGAAGTGCTTCCCACTCTCCATGCACACTCTTTACGTGACGAGCGTACCAATGTTTAGTTTGCTCCCGTCAAAGAGAACGGGAATAGCTTCCATTTCAAGGTATCTTGTGTCATGCCTTGGATGTGAAGGCACGAGCACAAGTGTTTAAATTCACGTAGATGAGAGTACGGACTCTCGTCTTCGCTCCCAGAAAATGGGTTTGCCTGAACCATCGCTATGAAACCAGGGCGGAGCTCATAGCGGGCAGCCAAAATGGCTTTGTTTGATTTAGGTGGCTCCAAACTATCGCCCTTTGGAGCACCATATTCAAAGAGGGGTTTTTGGTCCATGATGTGTATGAATTGATGGATTGGGTAAAGGATGGATGAATGGTTTGATGAACTACAGGACCACTAGGTTCTAGATCAAAAAGCTACCATTCCCCGGCAACGGCGCCGTAGAAAGCTTGTTGGCAAATCCTATGCCTATGAGATATAATCCGCAAGCGTACGGATGCCGATGTAGCTTTCACCCGGGAGTATTCCTAGGTATCGTATTTATCCACAGGGAACGTGAAGTGTTCTAATCTAAAGCTAGGTAGTCCAAGAGTGGTGAATGAAAGGTAGATAGGTTCTTGGATAGTAGGGCTGAGGTTCTATAGATAATTGAGCAAAGAGCGATCACTAAAGTCTCTACTTCGGCGCACGGGACCACCCCACTCAAAAGCGAGCCGCCCCACTCCTAGGTCCTACGTGAGCGGAACTAACGTGGTGGAATACGTAGGCCGGACAGGGCTGTCACCACCGCCGGCTACCACCGCGATCCGTTGAACCGAATGCGGACCCAGGGGTAATCAATAGCCTAGACCCCACGTCTACACTATTAATTACTACTCTACCCCGTCGACAAGGCAAAGCACTCACACTAGTATTTACTACGCTGAATAATAAACACTAAGCAGCAAGCAAGGAACAAAATAAAGACTTTAATAAAGTAACTGAATGCTCAATTAAGTATTCGAACCTGAGCTGAACTTACAGATCCTGGAGAGGAAGAAGGCAGGAGAGACTCCGACACGCCCGGGCCTTCTCCAGAACTCGCCTCTCTACAACTGGAGGAGAGACTCCGCCAGAGGGACACTACTACTAAGAATATAGAGTGTAATATGTGTAGGTGTGTGTTACAAATGAGGTAGAGGGGGTATTTATAGTGGAGAGGTGGAGTAGGTGGAGTAGGGGCTACTCCACCGCCACGTCATCGATCCGTGTGCCCCTCCACCATGCGCCGTTGGATCCACCGACCTCCAAACCGACTTGAATGGACGTCGGGGATGAGCCGCAACGTCGATGGGATGCAACCGACCAAAGGTGGGCCCACATCCCAGTCGGCCGACTGGGTTTTTGACCCAGTGGGCCCCACCAACCTTCTAGAAGATCCCGAGGTCGGTGGGATGCTTGGCAAGGTGAAATCCCACCAAAGTCCGGTCGGCCGGCCGGGCTTCGTCACGTGGGCCCACTAGCCTTGCTCCACCGCTTTGTCCCCACGTGTCATAGAGTGTGTCTCCCGGATTTGAGCTCATTTGGACTCCTGGTTGCTTCCAAGTGGACCTATGGATCCATGTGGTACAATATTGGACTTCGAGAGGAAGAACACTTGTGATCCAAAGGTGGCACTTGCTTGGGACTGTATTGGGGTGACTATGGTGTTCTGGCAGTGTCTAATATGGTCCCAAAGCTAGGTCGGTCGACCTGCCTTTGGTGGAACCAAAGGGCCATCTTTTGCAGGTTGCTTCACCATGCAATTCTAAGCACAATGGTGGTGTTGGACCCACAAATGTCAGGTCGGCCGACCTGACCATTATGCCCATCTTTTGCACACTTTCTTCAGAGGCCATGGTATTGATGAATATGAAGTTGGTTTGTCCATTGGCCATCTTGGTTGGTGGTTCTTTCTTCATTTGGAGCTTAGGACCTTTGGAAAGTACTGTTCGAGTGCTTTGCATCCAAATGCGACATGTACATGTGGAACCAAGTTATTTGTACCTATGTCACTACTTGTTTGGTGGTTTCCTTCCAGAAAGAACACTTTGTTGACAGTTGTAATGGGGTAAAAACAAGCAATATCTACTGTCAACAAGGGTGACCTTGAGGAGGAAGCTTCTTGGGGCACTTGGTTTGGTTGCACTTGTTTTTCTTCTGTTGGCACCTCTTCAGGTTCTTCTACAATGTTCTTCTCTGGGTATCGCTCTTCATATCTAGACACTTCTCCCTCATAGTCAGCCCATCCATCGTAGTGATATTCTTCTTGTTCCGGTGATGGGTACGCCTTCTCCTTGCTGTTCTTCTTGGGCTCCTCGGTGATTATATAATTATTGTTGAAGTAGCGGCGTACCTTCTCAGTGGGAAAGTGGAAATGAATCTCTCCTGTTCCAATGTAGATGATAGCCCTGGTGGTATTCAGGAATGGTCTTCCTAGGATGATCGGAGGGTCGTAATCATCTCCCATATCGATGACTAGGAAGTCTGTGGGGACATAATGGTCATCTATCTAGATGAGGACATCCTTCACTACTCCTTCGACGAAGCGGAATGTCTGATCTGCCATCTGTAGCTGTGCATAGGTGGGCTCCAAAGGCATAGTGCCATATAGATATTCATAGGTTACCTTGGCCATAATGTTGACGCCCGATCCGGTGTCACGATGTGCCTTTATTGAAAGAGCTTGTTGATGGAGCATTGAATGGTTGGGACACACGGGTCATCCTTTTTGATCGACGTGGGGACCTGAGTAGGTGGTCATGCTCCTTGTGGACTGCAGTGACCATCCTCACTGTCTCCGTCTTCTTGGTCTTCTTATCCTTGGTCTTGTTCTTCTTATTTGGATTCTTCTTCTTCTCATTGTTCTGTGATGAGGATGTCTTTGGGAAGCTAAAGACTTTCTGTTCTTGAAAAAGAAGGTCTCTCTCTTGCCCTTGATGTTGAAGATGATCTTGGCAGTGTTGGCATACATGATAGCTCCAGCAGTGTTCAAAAATGGTCATCCCAGAATGATGGGGGACCTTTCGTCACTGCCTGTATCCACTACCACGAAGTCTGCAGGAACATACGAGTTGCCCACTCGTACACATATGTCTTTAAGTATTCCCAAGGGAACATGGAGTGACGACGCAAGTTTTGCAAGCACATGGTTGTGTATGCTAGGGGACATCTGAATAACTTCTCGTATATCACTCTTGGCATAATGTTGATGCTTGCACCGAAATCACAGATTGCCTCATTGAAGTTGGTACTTCCAATGGAGATCAGAATGACTGGCCTCCCTGGATCACCCTTCTTGATTGGCAAAGTTGAATCAATCCATGACCCTTTCGATGGGTCACTCCGGCTACTTTCGCATTGAATATATCAACAAGATTTGCAGTTTCAAGCTCTTCCGGTTGTCCCGCGGTTTACCTTGGCCGGCGGAGGGAGCAAAGTTGGCAAGCAGTTGCACCCGGGACTCTAGCATTTTGTTGAAAGCGAGCGACTCTTAATGGCATTGGAAAAGCCATCCATTCTATTGCCGATTGTCTCCGGGGCCTTGTCATTTGATGCCGGCTTCTTGGACAAGTTGTCCATCAACTTGCCTTGATTCAAAGCACTAACTCTCTCAAAGGCTATTTGGTTGTAATTATTGTAGGAGGAGTCGTTACCTTGATAGTTGCACGAATAATTGCACGAGTAGTTAGGCCTCTGCCTGTTGATTCCAACCTTGGTTCAGCGAGGACGATAGTAGTTGTTTGTTGTTGTTGTTGAGGTAGTTCACGTCCTCCTTCGGCTCACTCGGGTAGTTAGCACCTGTGTGCCCAGTCTCTCCACACTCTTCACATGTCATGTGAGCATCATGTATATGCATGACTTCTTTCTTCTCTGTGGCTCTCTCATCGAGCCTCTTCATTAGCAGGTCCATTTTGGCAGACAGCATGTCTACCTCCTTCAGCTTGTGCATTCCTCCACCTCTCTTGCGGGTCTGAGTTCTTTCTTCACTCCAACCTTGGTTGGATGCCATCTTCTCCACAAGAGTTGTGGCTTGAGGTATAGTGAGTGATAAGAATGCACCTCCAGCCAGCGGCATCCATCGTCTCACGTGTCTTTGTTCGAGCCCATGGTAGAATGTCCGCATAAGCAGCCAATTCTCCATGCCATGATGAGGACATTCGAGGATGTAATCTTGAAAGCGCTCCCAAGCTTCTGGGACAGTCTCATCATGTTGTTGCTGAAAGCTTGATATCTTCCCATCAAGAGCATTTGTCTTGCCCATGGGAAAGAACTTTGCCAAGAAATTGGTGGAACATAGTGCCCACGTAGTATTCTTCTCCTTATTGGCGTAGTGTTGACACAAAATGTGGCGCACTGTGTCTCACACACAGCAAGCCGAAAAGCCTAGCTTCAATCGGGTGCCCGAGCGTCTGAATCCGGAAGCGTGCCAGTCGATTTGACTCGAAAGTCGACAAGGGATAAAACGGTAAGATCATAAGCGGAACGTGCTTTGGGTGAGACAGACAGTTCCATCTTTACGGCCCCTGAAGCCACTTACGACGACACATAGCTATAGAAGCTATCTGCCAACAAGTTTGCAATTCATTCGGCTAATATGATATGACTGACATGAATAAAGCTGAACTGCCGAATGTGTGTAAACGAAGACATGTTTGAACAAGATTAAATCATCAAAGCATATCAAACTACATCTCAGGTTTAAAGCATCATCAAGCACTAATAATTAAGGATAAGTAACTTATAAATATAAATCTATTAAACAACACATGCATAGGCTACTCCAACTAGTCTGCGCCGCACGTCTAGCCTTCATAAACCCATCGAGCATAAACCCAAGCAAGCTAATCCACCGCATGATACCACTCGCTATGAATTTACACCACCCCCACGCGATCAATCCACCGCATGATATAATCTAACAAGTAAAGAGCTAAAAGCACGTAATTACCTAACGAGATCTATAAATACTCGCTACATGTATAAGCATAACCGTATCGGCAAGATTGCCGAATCGGGGTCCATGAAGAAGGAACAAACAAGTAACATGTAAAAGGAACCTATCAGATTAAACCGATCTCTAGTCCACCGGATGACTAGCTCTAGAGTAACCCAAAGACTCGCATCTCCGCCGCACGGTATCCGGCCCCTGTCAAGGCTTATCTACATCTAATGTGAATGAACCCACAACACGTGACAACCTAGATTGATCTAATTCGGCTATATGAAATTGATCTACTTGATATCGGATAAACATGAGATTATGACCAAAAAGCCGAAAAGAGCATCAATCTAGATTGGGCAAAAGAGTGTTGCAAATAAATAAATATTAAATAAAACATGCAACACGTGATAACTTAATGAATCTATTAGATCTTGCCAAATCTAAGAGAGCCGATAACTATCTTTACTCATGTCTTAATCCGCCGCACGATACAAGGCACAAGCAAAAACTTCCCATCATTAAGCTTAAATCCGCCGCACGATACTAAGCAAAACGGATGAGACTACTTGCATCATAATCTAAATCCGCTGCACGATACTAGACATGATAGCAAGATTGCCGGGACTTACGGAGGTCGACGGATCGATTGGCCCTCTCGAAGAACTCGACGACACGACTAAAGGACTCGAAGGGTGGCACGTAGCCGGTTGTATTGAATTGGTTGTGAACGTCCTTTACATTAACCGGAGGTACATGTTTATAGCTTGGACTTAACAGACCTCCGTACGTTACATGCCTAATAATAATATCTAAAAAGGAATATTAGAAATATATGCCTTCACGTTTAAGCTTTCTTGGCCGACCCGTCTCCTGTTGCTTCGGTCCTATTGACGACAATATCTCGTCGGACTTGTACAGGAATACGATGCCCAACCGGCCTTCACACCACGTGTGGGTAATATATGTGTCCTTGCCTTTTCCTGTTGTGATACGTCACCTTGTCATGCATGTATATGGTATTCGATCGGCTCTGTTTCTTTTATCGTGATGCCATACAGGATATTCAGAGTCCCATATGAGCACATCTCTCTTAGCCAACGGAAATCTTCGCTAGGACGTGTACATACGTATATATGCCTTCTTGTTAATCCCTTGCTTTCCGTTATGCCTCCACCACGTATATATGCAAATTGTCATGCAAGAGACGTAATGCTCCATTTGGCACATACACATACATCTTCCATGCATATCTTGCCCTATCAAGAATCGGCCAATCAATTTCTCCATGTATGCACCTCAGCACTGGTGGCATATATTCATATATCAACTGATCCAAATAACAGTAACCAAATACGCCAACTTGGCCATTCCCATATGAACACCTTCATTAGCCGATTCTGTATATCTCCAGTATTTGATCTCGCTGGCAACAACCAGGCCTCTTGCATTTACCAGAATATCTCCTTGTCACTAGTATTTCTCGGCTGTCCAAATTTTGGTTCCCGAATGGAGTCATCGCCCCTGCGAAATAGCCGACCGCACGGACACTTGCCGAAACTCTGAGAAGTAACCGACCGCTTACTTGTTTGCCGAATGCTCTGCTCGCTGCAAACTGGGTCCACCTGTCATCTTCTCAATGTTGACCAAAATTCAGTGTTAACACAGGCCCCCCTAGTTCGGAGTATGAATTTCATGCTTCGAACTATTTTAATCTGGCCTTCTTTTAAAAAGCCGAGAAATCCACCAGCAACAATAGCATGCTCTCACCACATTTCCGCAATTTTACCTGTAAAGCAATAAACTTCCAATACATGTGGAAATAGGTTAGTAGCAAATGTATATGTACACAAATATTATAGTTTTCTCCATTTGTTGTTGATCGAAGATGCTACAATGCCGATTATATCTCAAGAGTATCGGGTTTATAATTAAGATTTCTGTCAAATCTGAATAAAATGGTACTCGTACTCATCCATCCATCCCTTCAACCATGGGGCTTACAATTCTCACTAAGTTCTTAGGCATTTACAAAACTGAACAGCTATAGAACCGTTTATCCTTCATTCTTTGACAACTTTCATTCCGGAGTTTTATTTTGTTATGCCTCGGTTTTGGCGGACACGTGTCCGTCATTTTTATTTCGGGCTTTTATTCGGGCGGGCATCGGAGTACCCATTGTTTTTATTTGGCGGACACGCGTCCGTCTTTTTCCCATTTTTAGAAAAAAATGCATCACATAGTATTGCAAAGTCAAAGACCGGACCATAAGGAGATACAAGTCATATACTTAGATCAAGAGGTTGTTAGTGATTTATTTTCTTACACATATCATTCCCTTCAATCATCTTAGAGCTATGAGGCTATTTGGGCCTTTGGCCTCTTTTTTTTTTGTTTCGTTTTTGTTTATTAGAACTCAGTTCCGGCGGACACATGTCCGTCATTTTTATTTCTGAGTTTTTTTTTTTAAGCATAGCCTCATATCTCTAATCAAAAAGAAAATGCACATACAAGACTTTTAGTGAATCTTGATCTTGGGTGTATGACTATAATCTACACCAAGTGGTCACAACAATTTGACAAAGCTCAACATGACAACAAGTTGAATTTTATTTATTTTAATTAGAAATTTTCCGGATTTCAAGTATCTTAGAACAACGTCATAGTAAGTTCTATCTCTATTCTTATTCTATAACCACCTTCAAACAAAGTTCAAACTTTTGCAACCCATAGGTATCAAAGATTTCAAGACAAATATTATACCCACTAAATCCAAATCTAAAAGAAATCAAAGCTATAAACTAGACACGAGATGAAACATAAAACAGAGCATCTATTTATCATTTCAACAATGGATAAACTAAAACATTTATATCACATATTTATCAAGATTTAATTTCAGAGTAACACATGTATCTTCAATTTGAAACTTAAATCGCTAGAAGAAGTGAGGGTAGAATGGGGCAAACCATTGTTGAAGATGAAGGAGATAATAGAAGTCATTAGTCTTGTCCTTTTTCATGATGGGTCATCGATGTTTACGCAACGTACGTGTGTGGCGAGTCCAGGCCCCTTGATGCATAGCCGATGCGGTAGCCCAAGGCACCGAGTGTGTCGATCATTGTTGACGAAGGGCCTAATCACAACGATTCGGTTGATGATGTCCTCTCCGATTTGTTGACTCCTCTAATGCCTTCATCATCGTACACCTTGTTGGCCACTTGATAATAAATTTTTATAGCCGATACAACTTTCCATGTGTGGCGTCGGCTGTTTGCATCAATCTCTCGAACTATCCATGTCCTTGACTGCACGTATATGTCCATTTCTACAGTGTCCATATTCCATGACCATCTTTCTCTACTTCTCAGTATCATGGAAGAACAGCACATGAACGAGAGTGGTTACGAACTGTAGGAAATCAAAACCGATGGCTATGGCGAAAAGTGGGCTAAGCCAGATTGTTTGGAACAATCGGCTCTCGCATGCACGTGTAAAGAACCCACGTTTCGAAAATTTGTTGCATATGTATGCATCCGGCCGCATCTTTGTATATATTAGCCGATGCATCACCGAGATCCTCCCAAAGTCGACTCTTCTACGGTTCATTGCTAATTTAGTGCCCCCCGAGTTTATTTCTAGAATGTCTGGGTGAACATACCGTCGGGTACCATAAGTCTTGGTAACGAAGCTTCTGAACAAAGCCATGGCGACGAATCCGATGTTGAGTGCCGTAAAGGTCGAAAAAGGGTTTGGCGACGTGCAGATGCGTGCGTACGGTAGTTTCAGGCCCCCCGGGCCGGATGTGCAGCTGACGCAGGAGTTTGAAACACTGAGCTTGTTTTCTTCAAGAGTCTGAATCATTCTTGCTGATAGGCAATTGGCCACTGGTGATCATCTTTGCTCTTATACTCTGTTATGGCTTATCGACTATTTGGTAAGTGCACAGGAGATAAAATAGCCGATCCAACCTGATTGTATGGGCCACGTCAGTCTTCTGAATCCTCTCGTTAATTTTTGGTCTTATCAATAGACTAAGCCAATAGCCGATTTCTTCGTATAAGCATGTCGATCGATCTCTTCTACTTGCATCGGCTAGCTATCGTCCACTATACTTCTGTCCTCGGTTAAGCTCTGAACGCTTTGAATATTTAGCCGATTTGTCATGTGCCGATAAAATTTCAAGCCGAAGTTCTTCAATCGTCTGCCAGGTTGCTAATCCCCATATCTCTGATGCAACCTCTCGGAATGGGTCTTGAGTTTCAAAGAGTCAGGATTCTTAGCCCTTTTATGGTAAGAGATCAGCATACATATAGAACTAATTTACCGATCGTGCATATGTATCCGCTCCACCAGTTACGTGCACACGCATGTATCTTTGTAAGCTAAGCCAACTCGATCTTGACGTCCAGCTAGCTTTCTTTCTGCCCTTTTGGATTTCTGGAAACCTCCTTCACTCTTCGTACATCCACTTCATCAGAATATCTCCCTTTATTTCCTTGTAAGGCTCGGCCAAACAATAAAATACTCATTTTGCATGAGTGCCCTTAGTAGCCGAGTATGCAAGTCTTAGTCGCGCATATACATGTACATGTCCTCTGTTTTGCCCTGAGATGGTATCATCAACTGATTCCTGGCTCTACACTTCTTTTAGCATTCTATTTGAATCTTCCCCTTTCGCTTCAATGGTAAAATAGTTGATCGTGGCTCCACTATTTAAGACATCAGCTGAAGTAGAACCTGCACTGACTGGCCCCCCAAGCCGATATCTACTCTTGGAGCTGATGATGAATGTGAACAATAAACCAACATGACACACCTGGACTCCTGATTAGAAGATTTCATTGGCCCTTTTCTAGCATGTGTGTCATCAACTTGTTCGTTCAAAATCATCTTGATCAACTTGATGCTTTACAGTCGGCTTTCTTTAGAAAAACTCTTTCAATAATTTCTGACTTAAAATAACTCTCATCAGTTGAGTTATCAACATCGCCTTGTGTACAGAGCCACCTGGATAAAGATTTTCTGAAGTATGCCGATAACAATTTTAAGCCGAATTCCTATCGGCTGTCATGTTACCAACTTGTAGTGTAACCTCTCACGACGATTTGCTAATGTCTCTCTTGGACCCTTGGTTCTTGATCATCATAATCCGCAACTTTGTATCGTCATGGGCTAACAGAAAACATCGCGTCAGGTGTCCTGAACACTCCTCTTTTTTGTAATTCATCAATGTGGCCGATCACGTGAAGTGTTAGAATGCCCCTGGACATGCACGCCTTCCATCTTTATCTTTGTCGAGGGTTTTGGAAATCTTCTCGATGTGGACAGAACCTTCTCCAACTGACGCATTGATGTAAACCGGCTTGCTTCTCGAACAGCCGACTCCATCTGTCGATTCCCATCCATGAATACTGATTTGGCTTGATCATCAACCAATAAATATCGTGTTTTTCTTGTTCCTTGTGCAAGTCGATCACCAAGTTTGGACTTCGAGATGCTTGCATGTCGCCCTTGAGATCATCTTGGTTAATCAGTTGTTACTTCTTGCCATGAGTCCAAATGCGACTATTCCCCAATTTCGTTCAGTCGATGGCTCCTCTGCCTTTCGACTATGTATAGCAACGTGCAAAGCATGCATTGGCTTGAGTTTTGACCCCACGTCTTCCTGTTGTGCGCATAAATACATGTGAAGATTATTTGGCAATAACTCTCTTTCCTTTGAAAAGCTCTAGTAAACTTCCATGTGTTAGTATCTTTTGATAACGTGGCCGGTGTTGGACTCTGTATATATAGCAGTCTGTGTGGTCAAAATGCCTGTGCCTTCAAGTTCTACAGGTTGCATATGGCAAGTTAACTCCGAACCGGGCACACTAGATCTCGCCGGGACATATATCCCCTTCACCGATGTATCAACCGAATTGGAAATTGAACTAGTGCTGCCCCCACGGCCCGATCTCTCGTTCTTGGAGTTGATTGAACTGGGTAACCGGTAGAGCTCAATTCAATGTGGTGCATTTGGATTTTTGATTTTCCCAATCGCACGTGGAAAACGATCTCATCGGCTTTCAGTGGCCCGTGTACCATCGGCATTTTGGGTCAGAATAGCCGATTCCTTCTTCTGATTAGTTGATTTGCTTGGACACTATTACGTGCTTCCTTTAGATTCCATGCACGAACTCCATCAAATGACCCCTTTTTATTTCCTTTCATAGCTCGGCCGAGCAAAATATTCCTTTGTTAATATATGTAGTCTTTTGATTTATTTGGCCTTGCACGTGAGATTTTTCAAATATGAGTGGCCAAATATATTAACCGGTCGTATTCCATGAGTGCCATTGATAGCCGAACATGCAAGTCTTGATCTTGTATACATGTATATATCCTTTGCCTTGCTCTCGCTTCAATGTAGAAAATTTAGCCGATCCCGATTCTACATCTCCAATCATTCCTTGTTGCACACGATCGGCTATTATTGAGATGTCGGCAACTCTATCTGAGCCAGTTACACGCCTACCCCCTTCAACTGTATTTCTGTTTATTTGTCCTTGGAGCTGGTGGAGGTGAGCAGCTGATTCTGTTTATCATGACGCTTCTGAAGGCTTTGTCGATTGGGATTATCGGCTAAATAGCTGATTGACCTGTATTGATGTTTCGACTACCGACTAGTCCGTACCCAAACTGGATTTCATGTCTTCCTGATGCATGTATCTTCTAATATCTGACCAGCACGTGCATGAATTTATTTAGGTGTGGACCCATTTATATGCATCGGCAATTTATAAGTACATAAATAGTCGATGTCAATAGCCGACATATCTCAAGCCGAGTGATAATATATCCTAGTGTAGGTCCGTGCTCCTTGATGCGCGGCTTTTCCGAGCTTATCTCTATCATTGCTCGGGCGGCGTTCTAGGGACACACCATCGAGACTCCATGCCTTGAGTTGCTTGGCCTTTGAAGTTTTTTGAACTTTGTACTCCCCGTGTCATATCCAACTCCGCACCGCACATAGCCACCGTATAATTCTTGGATTCCGATCAAATCCAATGTAGGCGAAGGATGATGTACTTCCATATCGACGACAACTTGCATGTACGTATATGCATTTTCTATAATTAGCTTGCTCAAATGTACACCGCATGCCTCTCAATTCAACCTCGGACTATTGCTTCTTTTCATTAATGAATTAGCACCACGTAGAGGACTAGCTTCATCGGCTATTTATATTGCTCCTTAAAGTTGCATGATAACTGAGTCGATTCATGGAAATAATTGAGTCTGCTTGCCTTCTTTTTTGGTGCAGCATGATTGCAACGTAGCACTTCCGTCTTCATCTAGGTGAGGCTTCTTCTATGGAACCATCTGGAGTAATTCTGCTAAGCTCTTTCCTTGCGCTCTCTTGGCCGAATCTTGTTGGCAAGATGCGGCGATCAAAGAATCGTTCCACCTTTATCCGAAGACTAATGCGGTATTTGAGAGGATCGACTTCCGATCAAATGATTGTGGTCCCCGGGCGTGCCAAAAAGTGTGTTGACACAAAATGTGGCGCACCGTGTCTCACACACAGCAAGCCGGAAAGCCTAGCTTCAATCGGGTGCCCGAGCGTCCGAATCCGGAAGCGTGCCGATCGATTTGACTGAAAGTCGACAAGGATAAAACGGTAAGATCATAACTCGGGAACGTCTTTGGTGAGACCGGACAGTTCCATCTTTACGGCCCTCGAAGCCACTTACGACGACACATAGCTATAGAAGCTATCGCCAACAAGTTTGCAATTCATTCGGCTAATATGATATGACCGACATGAATAAAGCTGAACCGCCGAATGTGTGTAAACGAAGACATGTTTGAACAAGATTAAATCATCAAAGCATATCAAACTACATCTCGGGTTTAAAGCATCATCAAGCACTAATAATTAAGGATAAGTAACTTATAAATATAAATCTATTAAATAACACATGCATAGGCTACTCCAACTAGTCTCGCCGCACGTCTAGCCTTCATAAACCCGTCGAGCATAAACCCAAGCAAGCTAATCCACCGCATGATACCACTCGCTATGAATTTACACCACCCCTTACGCGATCAATCCACCGCATGATACAATCTAACGGTAAAGAGCTAAAAGCACGTAATTACCTAATGATCTATAAATACTCGCTACATGTACAAGCATAACCGTATCGGCAAGATTGCCGAATCGGGGTCCATGAAGAAGGAACAAACAAGTAACATGTAAAAGGAACCTATCGATTAAACCGATCTCTAGTCCACCGGATGACTAGCTCTAGAGTAACCCAAAGACACACATCCGCCGCACGGCACCCGGTCTGTCAAGGCTTATCTACATCTAACGTGAATGAACCCACAACACGTGACAACCTAGATTGATCTAATTCGGCTATATGAAATTGATCTACTTGATATCGGATAAACATGAGATTATGACTAAAAAGCCGAAAAGAGCATCAATCTAGATTGGGCAAAAGAGTGTTGCAAATAAATAAATATTAAATAAAACATGCAACACGTGATAACTTAATGAATCTATTAGATCTTGCCAAATCTAAGAGAGCCGATAACTATCTTTACTCATGTCTTAATCCGCCGCACGATACAAGGCACAAGCAAAAACTTCCCATCATTAAGCTTAAATCCGCCGCACGATACTAAGCAAAACGGATGAGACTACTTGCATCATAATCTAAATCCGCTGCACGATACTAGACATGATAGCAAGATTCTTAGGGACTTACGGAGGTCGACGGATCGATTGGCCCTCTCGAAGAACTCGACGACACGACTAAAGGACTCGAAGGGTGGCACGTAGCGGTTGTATTGAATTGGTTGTGAACGTCCTTTACATTAACCGGAGGTACATATTTATAGCTTGGACTTAGACCTCCGTACGTTACATGCCTAATAATAATATCTAAAAAGGAATATTAGAAATATATGCCTTCACGTTTAAGCTTTCTTGGCCGACCCGTCTCCTGTTGCTTCGGTCCTATTGACGACAATATCTCGTCGGACTTGCACAGAATACGATGCCCAACCGGCCTTCACACCACGTGTGGGTAATATATGTGTCCTTGCCTTTTCCCCGTTGTGATACGTCACCTTGTCATGCATGTATATGGTATTCGATCGGCTCTGTTTCTTTTATCGTGATGCCATACGGGATATTCGAGTCCCATATGAGCACATCTCTCTTAGCCAACTGGGAAACCTTCGCTAGGACGTGTACATACGTATATATGCCTTCTTGTTAATCCCTTGCTTTCCGTTATGCCTCCACCACGTATATATGCAAATTGTCATGCAAGAGACGTAATGCTCCATTTGGCACATACACATACATCTTCCATGCATATCTTGCCCTATCAAGAATTGGCCAATCAATTTCTCCATGTATGCACCTCAAAGACCTTGGTGGCATATATTCATATATCAATCGATCCAAATAACAAGAACCAAATACGCCAACTTGGCCATTCCCATATGAACATCTTCATTAGCCGATTCTGTATATCTCCGGTATTTGATCTCGCTCGGCAACAACCAGGCCTCTTGCATTTACCGAATATCTCCTTGTCACTAGTATTTCTCGGCTGTCCAAATTTTGGTTCCCGAATGGAGTCATCGCCCCTGCGAAATAGCCGACCGCACGGACACTTGCCGAAACTCTGAGAAGTAACCGACCGCTTACTTGTTTGCCGAATGCTCTGCTCGCTGCAAACTGGGTCCACCTGTCATCTTCTCAATGTTGTCCAAAATTCAGTGTTAACACGTAGAACCACTGCTTCGCTCTCCCCAAGAGTGGGAATGGGAAGAGGCGAAGTAGTATAGCATCTCTGGGGACATCCTTGATGGTGAATGTGCTACAAATCTCCAGGAAATGTTGGAGATGAGCACTAGCATCTTCATGGGCCTTCCCACTGAACGGCTCGCTTGCACCATGTTGATCGCAGGCTTGAGCTCAAAAGCTCTGTCGATATCCGCAGCTGGTCCAAGTCACGAATGTTGTCCGTAGTGGGAGCCGAGAACTCACGGAGTGACTTGTTCGCCATGGCTTCAAATCTTTGGTGTCAAGTCTCGAACAAAAGATTGACTTTCTGCTTCCGACAAACTTTCAAGTTGAGTTGATGATGATGATTGATTGGTCTTCTTTAACTTGCTTCTGGCCTTCCTGAATAAAGCTTCTGGATTGTCAATATAATTATCAGGAAGAGTAGTCTTTTTCATACATTACCGCATAAGATATAAAATAAACAAAAGACAAGGGTAAATTTGTATGAGTAGAGAATGGTGACAGCGCTCAATCTCATCATCTAGTGCAATGCTTTGCTCATTATCCATTGGCTTTCAACCTTCCCCAAGAACGGCGCCAAAAATGCTTGTTGACATTTCTAACGCCACTCGGTGTTAGGTTGTCATCCCCAACATGGCGCCAAAAATGCCGGTACTAATAAATGCAAGCGCTTCTAAAAATAAATATGGAATCCGCAAGCGCACGAGATAATACCGATGTAGCATTTTAACCAGGAGTAATCCAGTATCGTTATTTATAATTTTACCCCTTTGGGAAGGGAATGCACTTGGATAATGAGTGATGAGCAATGCACATGCGATAATGGAGAGCTTAACCTTGTACGTATCGATCATCTCATACGGGGTAAGTGTCACATAAAATATAGGAATGAATAATAATTGACATAAGATAAATGAGAGCATTTAGCCACATAAAATAATAGTAACCATCTCAACTTAGCACTCTAAGCTTATAACACTAGCATGGACTAGGACGATCTAGGGTATAATCCTATGTTATTCTAACTATAAAGTCAAAGCATACAATCATTAGTGCAAGAACATCTAGCAATCATGGCGGGAAAAGGTTACATCTATGCATAGTGATATTACGAGAGAAGACTAGAGACATAGCAATGACTTCAATGTAATAGGGGTATTCTCGCTAGACCTATACTCGGGAGAAGGGCCGCAAAGGACTCAACAGATCTGTCACTCCGCGATCTACCTCAAGATCCGGAATATAGGGTGCAATCGCAGATAAATACGGTCCGGGCACCGGAGCCCACACAATATCTATCACTCACCCATTGGCCTAATGAGCAAGCGCTATACGATCCTATGCATAAACATAATTCTAGTCCAACTATGCTAAACATATAATCAAAGTAGACTAAGAACGATATAATTGAGAACATAATCAAATAGAGCAAAGTCAATTCGATATAATAGAATAGAATAAAGTGCTATTCATAGTATCACAAACAATGATGAATATTACAAGAATGTAGAGGGGAATTACCAAGAACTCCGACAGATCCGGACTCCAAGCTAGGCTTGATTCCCTCTAGATCTATTCCTATGTAGCTATGCTACTAAACTATGGAGCTCTAATTGAGATGGTGGCACTGGCTTCTTTGAATTCTCTCAGATGAATGAATGGAGAATGAATTAGGGTTTCACCCAAGGTCAGGGGCTCTGAATATATAGCCCTCTAGGATGCACCA
>JAENPR010002854.1:0-38863 GCA_018135685.1 Themeda triandra
GTTGGCAATGACCGCCGTTTCATACTCGGTGCACCAGGCTCTCTCTTGATCCCGATACAACTTGTTCCACACCTTATATCGCCCGGGGACTAACTTGGGCTAACTTTTATGCAAAAGGTGTCATGACGACACGTTTATTTCTATACAAGTCAAGAAAACTTTTTCTTCGATTTGTGGGCCCACGTCATGGGACATCCTACAAATTTTTCTTTTAACACAAAAAAGAGCAACATGCATCTTTCAATTAAAAACAGCATGTAGAAGCTCAAAGAGCCTGACTAGTTACTAGTTGGATACATGCAAATCTTCAAGTACCTCAAGACACATGATGCTCGGGGACTAGCTGTGGGGGTATAAACCCCTATACCAGGACGACATGACTTTAGGGCTCGCTGTGACAAAGACCCTTGGCCCAAGAGTGCAAGGCCGATGTTGACGGGGTTAAGTATCAATTTTATACCGTCAACGCAGCTAGAAGAGAAAGGACTAATATGAGTTCACCTATTAGATATAGGGGTTACACTCGATGTGAATTCCACGAGTTTTGGTGATTGTCTATTTTCGCAGGGGGTTATCGCAAAGAGAACCAAAGGAGGCCCACATGTCATGATTACATAGAGATAAAGACCGAACGGGTAAAATTGTATAATCTAGAAGACCTTAAGGCGACCCCGAAGGCCGGGGCCCCACCTCGGTGGTGGCCGGGCCGGCCGACCTGGGGAGTCGACGCCGACTCCCACCTCCACCAATCGTGGAGTCTCGTGATCCCGCTCCACCGCCTTTGAGGATGAATAATTATCGTCCATTTAGGTCGGTTTGATCCGAGGGCCGTGGTTCATCCTAGGGGGCTATATATTCGAGCCCCCGGCCCCGGGTGAAACCCTAATTCATTCTCTCTTCATTCATCTCGAGAGCATTAGAGAAGCCAGAGCCACCATCTCAATTAGAGCTCCATAGTTTAGTAGCATAGCTACATAGGAATAGATCTAGAGGGAATCAAGCCTAGCTTGGAGTCCGGATCATTCGGAGTTCTTGGTAATTCCCCTTTACATTCTTGTAATATTCATCATTGTTCGTGATACTATGAGTAGTACTTTATTCTATTCTATTATATCGAGATTTGACTTTGCTCTATTTGATTATGTTCTCAATTATATTGTTCTTAGTTTACTTTGATTATATGTTTAGCATAGTTGGACTAGAATTATGTTTATGCATAGGATCGTATAGCGCTTTGCTCATTAGATCGATGGGTGAGTGGTAAATATTGTGTAGGCGTGGTGCCTAGACCGTATTTATCTGCGATTGCACCCTATATTCCGGATCGTGAGGTAGATCGTGGAGTGACGATCTGTTGAGTCCTTTGTAGCCCTTCTCCCGAGTATAGGTCTAGTTAACAAACCTATTACATTGAAGTCATTGCTATGTCTCTTGTCTTCTCTGGTAATATCACTATGCATAGATGTAACCTTTTCCCGCCATGATTGCTAGATGTTCTTGCACTAATCATTGTATGCTTTGACTTTGTAGTTAGAATAACATAGGATTATACCCTAGATCGTCCTAGTCCATGCTAGTGTTATAAGCTTAGAGTGCTAAGTTGAGATGGCTGATTACTATTATTTTATGTGGCTAAATGCTCTCATTTATCTTATGTCATTTATCATTCATTCTTATATTTTATGTGACACTTACCCCGTATGAGATGATCGATACGAGACAAGGTTAAGCTCTCCATTATTGCATGTGCATTGCTCATCACTCATTATCCAGTGCATTCCCTTCCCAGTGGTAAAATTATAAATAACGATACCTGGATTACTCCGGTTAAAATGCTACGATGATATATTCTCTAGTAGCGTTGCATGAACCCTTCTTATTTAGTTGCACTTAATAGACATCAACAAGCATTTTTGGCGCCGTTGCCGGGGAAGGTTGAAAGCCAATGGATAATGAGCAGCATTGCACTACATAATGAGATTGAGCACTGTCACCATTCTCTACTCATACAGCCTTACCCTTGTCTTTCGTCTATTTTTATATCTTATGCAGGGTAATGTATGAAAAAGACAATTCTTCCTGATAACTATATTGACAATCCAGAAGCTTTATTCAGGAAGGCCAGAAGCAAGTTGAAGAAGACCAATCAATCATCATCATCAACTCAACTTGGAAGTTTGTCGGAAGCGTAAAGTCAACCTTTCGTGCGAGACTTGACACCGACGTTTGAAGCCATGGCGAACAAGTCACTCCGCGAGTTCTCGCCTCCCACTACGGATAACATTCAGACTGGACCAGTCGGACATCGAAGGAGCTTTTGAGCTCAAGCCCGCGCTAATCAACATGGTGCAAGCAAGCCGTTCGTGGGAAGGCCCATGAAGATGCTAGTGCTCATCTCCAACACTTCTGGAGATTTGTAGCACATTCACTATCAAGGATGTCCCCAGAGATGCTATACTACTTCGCCTCTTCCCATTCTCACTCTTGGGGAGAGCGAAGCAGTGGTTCTACGCCAATAAGGAGAAGAATACTACGTGGGCATTATGTTCCACCAATTTCTTGGCGAAGTTCTTCCCAATGGGCAAGACAAATGCTCTTCGTGGGAAGATATCAAGCTTTCAAAGAACATCATGATGAGACCGTCGAAGCTTGGGAGCGCTTTCAAGATTACATCCTCGAGTGTCCTCATCATGGCATGGAGAATTGGTGCTTATGCGTACATTCTACCATGGGCTTAGCAACAAAGACACGTGAGACGATGGATGCCGCTTCTGGAGGTGCATTCTTATCACTCACTATTCCTCAAGCCACAGCTCTTGTGGAGAAGATGGCATCCAACCAAGGTTGGAGTGAAGAAAGAACTCAGACCCGCAAGAGAGGTGGAGGAATGCACCGGTGAAAGAGGTAGACATGCCGTCCGCCAAAATGGATTTGCTAATGAAGAGGCTCGATGAGAGAGTCCCCAGAGAAGAAAGAAGTCATGCATATACATGATGCTCGCATGACATGTGAAGAGTGTGGAGAGACCGGGCACACAGTGCTAACCGCCAGAGTCAAGGAGGACGTGAACTACCTCAATAACAACAACAACAACAATAATTACTACCGTCCTCGCACAGAATCAAGGTTGGAATCAGAGGCCTAACTACTCGTGCAATTATTCGTGCAACTATCAAGGTAACAACTCTTCCTACAATAATTACAACCGGCCGCCTTTGAGAGAGTTAGTGCTGAACCAAGGCAAGATGATGGACAACTGGCCCAAGAAGCCGACATCAAATGACAAGGTCCTAGAGACACTCGCATCAGAATGGATGGCTTTTCCAATGCCATCAAGAGTCGCCTCAGCTTCAACAAGATACTTGAGTCGCAGGTACAATGCCTTGTTAACCTTGCTCCCTCCACTCGGCCAAGGTAAACCGTGTGACAACCCGAAGAGCTCGAACTCGCAAATCTTGTTGATATATTCAATGTAGAAGATAACCGGAGTGATCCATCGAAGGGGTCATGTATAGACTCAACTCGCCAATCAAGAAGGGCGATCCAGGAGACCAGGGCCATTCCGATCTCCATTGGAAGTACTAACTTTAATGAGGCAATCTGGTGACTTCGGTGCAAGCATCAACATTATGCCGAGAGTGATATATGAGAAGCTATTCGATGCCCCTTAGCATACACAACTATGTGCTTACTGACTTGCGTGCATCGGGCCACTCCGTGTCCCTTTGGGAGTGCTTGAAGACATATGTGTACGAGTAGGCAACTCGTATGTTCCAGAGACTTCGTGGTAGTGGATACAGCGGTGATGAAAGGTCCCCTATCATTCTCGGGATGACCATTCTTGAACACCGCTGGAGCCATCATGTATGCCAACACCGCCAAGATCATCTTCAACATCAAGGGCAAGAGAGAAACCTTCTTCTTCAAGAAGCAGTCATAGTTCCAAAGACACCCTCATCACAGTAAACAGGTTGAGAAGAAGAAGAGTCCGCCTAAGAAGAGCAAGAACAAGAATAAGAAGACCAAGAAGGCGGAGATAGTAAGGATGGTCACCGCAGTCCATAAGGAGCATGACCACTTACTCAGTCCCCACGTCTCCGATCAAGAAGGATGACCCGGGTGTCCCAACCATTCAATGCTCCATCAACGTAAGCTCTTTCAATAAAGCTGCCCGTGACACCGGTCGCAAGCGTCAACATTATGGCCAAGGTAACTTATGAGTATCTATATGGTACTATGCCTTTGGAGCCCACCTATGCACAGCTGCAGATGGCAGATCAGACATTCCGCTTCGTCGAAGGAGAAGTAAAGGATGTCCTCATCCGATAGATGACCATTATGTCCCTACGAGACTTCCTAGTCATTGACATGGGAGATGACTACGATCCTCCAATCATCCTAGGAAGACCATTCCCGAACACCACCAAAGCCATCATCTATATTGGGACAGGAGAGATCCATTTCCACTTTCCCACCGAGAAGGTACGCCGCTACTTCAATAATAATTATATAATCACCGAGGAGCCCAAGAAGAACAGAGCAAGGAGAAGGCAGCGTACCGTCGCGTAACAAGAAGAACATCACTACGAGATGGATGGGCGACTATAAGGGAGAAGTGTCAAGATATGAAGATCGATACCCAGGAAGAGAAGAACATTGTAAAAGAAGAAGAGGTGCTACCAGAAGAAAACCAAGTACCCCAAGAAGCTTCCTCCTCAAGGTCATCCTCTCCAACAAAGAAGGTGTGGAAAATAAAAGTAAAATCAGAATCAATTCCTACACACGAGGCGACATCATCCGAGGCGCGGCCAATGCACCCCTTGAAAATGAGCGAACATGACAAGTCCCGGTTCGGAGGACTTAAAACCACCGAACGCCGCGCCAAGAGGTAACTTGGTATTTATCAAGATTACTTTTCAGCATTATTTTTTTTACCTTAGTATATTTATTTCCTACTTGCATCTTAGTTGCATCTTTACTCTTTTATCTCCGCATTTGAAAAGAAAATAAAGATGTTGTGCATTTGCATCCAGAAAATCGTCAAGCCCCATGTGGATAGTCATTCACCGTGGTGGCACAAAAAATAATTTCTCAAAGCATATTTATTTCCCCGTCTCGCATTCCTTAAATAATAAAAAGATAAAAATATTTCTTGTGATCCTGTTAGAACAAGTCTAAGTTAAGAAAGTTCTAGACAACCAAGGCCTAGAGGTTTTATCACTAACGCTTAATTAGTTCCACAAGCTTTGTTGTCTATTTTGAGCTTCATAGAACATCAAGGATCAAGAAGAGCTAACAAGCAGAAGGACATCCAGTCCCCTGTCGGAGTGCTGCCCGCGACAATTGAATGCTGTCTCCAACAGCAACTATCTACAACACTCCTGGAGGACTAGAACGTCTTCAGTGCCTGTCAGCAACATCAGCAGACTATGTCAACATCCAGCTTGGGGAGAGCATCCCCCGTGTACCAAGCTAAGTGTCTCCAACTTATCTAATTATGCTTTATTAAAGTATGCTTTGTTAAAACAACTAAAAAAAGATGCATAACCATAGAAACCAGAAAGATTTCCTTATTTATCTTTTCTACTTTTGGAGAGCTCTTGCAACTGTCTTTAAAAGTGATCCCTAGAATAAACTCTACATGGAGATGATGAATAGTTGCTCTGCCGTAATTCCTTTCAAGTACCTAGTTTTCAACCTTGCACTCTCCCGAGTTTTGGACACAATTTGTTTAGATTTGAGATTTGCTCTGAACCTGAAACTTGTGGGTAGCGAACACTTGATCTAAGTCTAGGTGGTTGACGGGTATGATATGGGAAGGTTTTGAGCTGCTATCTATCTTGTTCCTAGAGATACTAGAGTTCTGGAGAATTTATCTGTGAAAATATTAATTTCCGCATGATGAGTTCCTTTATGATGAGAGTTCAAATTCCTACCACATGACCATATATTCATGCTTACTAGATTAGGAAAACCCATCTCATTTTATATAGATCATATTGTAGGTTTGAGTGTAGACTTTATAGGCATTGAGTGTGGTTATGCTTTGTGGACCCATAAGGAATTAGTCACGCAGCTTAAAGTCAATACTATGTGCTCTCCATCCATTGATCTATGCTACTTCGTCCCTCGAAGCACGCGCCCATTTTATAAATACTACATTCATTCGTGCTACTACGTTCCTCGAAGTACCACCCACATATAGATCCATATCCACCACATATTGTGCTATCTCTACCCTGGAGATACGCACTTATGCTACTCCTATCCTGGGAGTACGCATTCCCCACATATTGTGCTATCTCTACCCTGGAGATACGCGCTTATGCTGCTCCTACACTGGGAGTACGCATCCATCCATTCATCCATCCACATATACATACGCCATTCATTTCACTTCATCCAGAAAGGTTCTACTCCTATCCTGGGAGTGAACATCTAGAAATAATCATCGCCGATCTATTTGCCTACATACAAGCTCCAGTCATTATCATTTCAAGTTATACACTCTCTGTGCTAAAGTTTCGTTTTCAGAGGATTGGTTGCTCTAAAAAAAAAGAGAAAGAGAAAAGAAGAAAGAAAGAAAAAGAAAGAGAGTAGCCAAGTCCTTCCATTTAAGAAGTTTCAAGGTTTCCGAATAAAGGGAGTCATGTTATCCCCAAAGGAGCAAGTGTAGAAGTAGATGTTCACCAAGTTGAGTACCCCTCATAATCATTTTCTTATCACCATCATACTATCATCATCCTATTATCATCTTATCATCCATTTCACTTCCTCATTCACATGCACATATGACTTTATTATTATTTTAGTTCCTATTGGATCCATGTCTTAACTATGCAATATATGCAAGTGAGTTTGAGTGTCTCCCCACCTATGAGCTCCACATAAGCCTATTAGAAAGTAGGGTGAGAGAGAGAAGGCACTTTTCACTATGCCTTAGTTCCACAAATACCACATATTCGAGAAAGAGAGAAGGCATACACTACTCATGCCTTAGAAAGGATCCAAAAATACCACAAATGAGAGACTTGAAAGGTTCATACAAGGAACTCGAAGTTTTATTTCAAAACCTTGCAAAAACTCCGGGATAATAGTTAATCAAAGAGCGAGAAACATGGCGCTTGACTTGACCGTTCTATCTTTCAACTACTCAAGACCCAAGTGACGGTTACAAGCCCCATGGTGAAAGGTAATATGAGTAAGTTTTGAGTCGAATAGTTCACTCTAATCCGGAGGAGAGTTCTTGTTTGAACGCATGTGTACTTATGAGGAGTGAAATTATTGTAGCAACTCCCGATCCATCATCGGGAAGTCTATCTTTGCTCGTGGACGAGCAAAAGGTAAGCTTGGGGGAGTTTGTTGACGGTCGTTAAGTATCAATTTTATACCGTCAACGCAGCAAGAGAAAGGACTAATATGAGTTCACTCCGTTAGATATAGGGGTTACACCGACGTAATTCCACGAGTTTTGGTGATTGTCTATTTCGCAGGGGGTTATCGTAAAGAGAACCAAAGGAGGCCCACATGTCATGATTACATAGAGATAAAGACCGAACGGGTAAAATTCTATAATCTAGAAGACTCAAGGCGACCCCCGAAGGCCGGGCCCCACTGCGGGGGTGGCGGTACGGCCGACCCTGGGGAGTCGGCCGACTCCCCACCTCCACCAATCAGGTGGAGTCTCGTGGATCCCGCCTCCACCGCCTTTGAGGATGAATAATTATCGTCCATTTAGGTCGGTTTGATCCGAGGGCCGTGGTTCATCCTAGGGGGCTATATATTCGAGCTCCCCGGCCCCCGGGTGAAACCCTAATTCATTCTCTCTTCATTCATCGAGAGGATTCGAGAAGCCGAGCCACCATCTCAATTAGAGCTCCATAGTTTAGTAGCATAGCTACATAGGAATAGATCTAGAGGGAATCAAGCCTAGCTTGGAGTCCGGATCTGTCGAAGTTCTTGGTAATTCCCCTTTACATTCTTGTAATATTCATCATTGTTCGTGATACTATGAGTAGTACTTTATTCTATTCTATTATATCGACTTGACTTTGCTCTATTTGATTATGTTCTCAATTATATTGTTCTTAGTTTACTTTGATTATATGTTTAGCATAGTTGGACTAGAATTATGTTTATGCATAGGATCGTATAGCGCTTGCTCATTAGATCGATGGGTGAGTGGTAAATATTGTGTAGGCGTGGTGCCTAGACCGTATTTATCGCGATTGCACCCTATATTCGGATCGTGAGGTAGATCGCGGAGTGAGCCTGTCTGGAGTCCTTTGTAGCCCTTCTCCCGAGTATAGGTCTAGCGTAACAAACCTATTACATTGAAGTCATTGCTATGTCTCTTGTCTTTCTCGGTAATATCACTATGCATAGATGTAACCTTTTCCCGCCATGATTGCTAGATGTTCTTGCACTAATCATTGTATGCTTTGACTTTGTAGTTAGAATAACATAGGATTATACCCTAGATCGTCCTAGTCCATGCTAGTGTTATAAGCTTAGAGTGCTAAGTTGAGATGGCTTGATTACTATTATTTTATGTGGCTAAATGCTCTCATTTATCTTATGTCATTTATCATTCATTCTTATATTTTATGTGACACTTACCCCGTATGAGATGATCGATACGTACAAGGTTAAGCTCTCCATTATTGCATGTGCATTGCTCATCACTCATTATCCAAGGCATTCCCTTCCCAAAGTGGTAAAATTATAAATAACGATACCTGGATTACTCCCGGTTAAAATGCTACGATGATATATTCCGTGCGCTATGCGGAACCCTTCTTATTTCTAGTTGCACTTAATAGACATCAACAAGCATTTTTGGCGCAACCTTCGGGGAAGGTTGAAAGCCAATGGATAATGAGCAGCATTGCACTACATAATGAGATTGAGCACGTCACCATTCTCTACTCATACAAAGCCCCTTACCCTTGTCTTTCGTCTATTTTTATATCTTATGCGGGGTAATGTATGAAAAAGACAATTCTTCCCGATAATTATATTGACGATCCTAAGCTTTATTCGGGAAGGCCTGGAAGCGAAGTTGAAGAAGACCAATCAATCATCATCATCAACTCAACTTGGAAGTTTGTCGAAGCGTAAAGTCAACCTTTCGTGCGAGACTTGACACCAGCGTTTGAAGCCATGGCGAACAAGTCACTCCGCGAGTTCTCGGCTCCCACTACGGATAACATTCGTCTTTGGACCACTCGCGGACATCGAAGGAGCTTTTGAGCTCAAGCTGCGCTAATCAACATGGTGCAAGCAAGCCGGTTCGTGGGAAGGCCCATGAAGATGCTAGTGCTCATCTCCAACACTTTCTCGGAGATTTGTAGCACATTCACTATCAAGGATGTCCCCAGAGATGCTATACTACTTCGCCTCTTCCCATTCTCACTCTTGGGGAGAGCGAAGCAAAGGTTCTACGCCAATAAGGAGAAGAATACTACGTGGGCATTATGTTCCACCAATTTCTTGGCGAAGTTCTTCCCAATGGGCAAGACAAATGCTCTTCGTGGGAAGATATCAAGCTTTCAACAACATCATGATGAGACTGTCCCGGAAGCTTGGGAGCGCTTTCAAGATTACATCCTCGAGTGTCCTCATCATGGCATGGAGAATTGGCCGCTTATGCACATTCTACCATGGGCTTAGCAACAAGACACGTGAGACGATGGATGCCGCCGGAGGTGCATTCTTATCACTCACTATTCCTCAAGCCACGGCTCTTGTGGAGAAGATGGCATCCAACCAAGGTTGGAGTGAAGAAAGAACTCGACCCGCAAGAGAGGTGGAGGAATGCACCACTGAAAGAGGTAGACATGCCGCCCGCCAAAATGGATTTGCTAATGAAGAGGCTCGATGAGAGAGTCCCCGAGAAGAAAGAAGTCATGCATATACATGATGCTCGCATGACATGTGAAGAGTGTGGAGAGACCGGGCACACAGTGCTAACCGCCGTAGCCGAAGGAGGACGTGAACTACCTCAATAACAACAACAACAACAATAATTACTACCGTCCCGAGAATCAAGGTTGGAATCACACAGAGGCCTAACTACTCGTGCAATTATTCGAGGTAACTATCAAGGTAACAACTCTTCCTACAATAATTACAACCACCGCCTTTGAGAGAGTTAGTGCCGAACCAAGGCAAGATGATGGACAACTGGCCCAAGAAGCCGACATCAAATGACAAGGTCCTAGAGACACTCAACAACAGAATGGATGGCTTTTCCAATGCCATCAAGAGTCGCCGCCTTCAACAAGATACTTGAGTCGCAGTGCACAACAAATGACTTGTTAACCTTGCTCCCTCCACCGGCCAAGGTAAACCGGGGACAACCCGAAGAGCTCGAAACTCGCAAATCTTGTTGATATATTCAATGTAGAAGATAACCGGAGTGATCCATCGAAGGGGTCATGTATAGACTCAACTCTGCCAATCAAGAAGGGCGATCCAGGGAGACCAGTCATTCCGATCTCCATTGGAAGTACTAACTTTAATGAGGCAATCTGTGACTTCGGTGCAAGCATCAACATTATGCCGAGAGTGATATATGAGAAGCTATTCAGATGCCCCTTAGCATACACAACTATGTGCTTACAGCTTGCAGATCAGTCACTCCGTGTCCCTTTGGGAGTGCTTGAAGACATATGTGTACGAGTAGGCAACTCGTATGTTCCAGCAGACTTCGTGGTAGTGGATACAGGCAGTGATGAAAGGTCCCCTATCATTCTGGGATGACCATTCTTGAACACTGCTGGAGCCATCATGTATGCCAACACTGCCAAGATCATCTTCAACATCAAGGGCAAGAGAAACCTTCTTCTTCAAGAACAGTCCGCAGCTCCCAAGACACCCTCATCGCCAGATAACGGTGAGAAGAAGAAGAGTCCGGCTAAGAAGAGCAAGAACAAGAATAAGAAGACCAAGAAGGCGGAGATAGTAAGGATGGTCACTGCAGTCCATAAGGAGCATGACCACTTACTCAGGTCCCCACGTCTGATCAAGAAGGATGACCCAGGTGTCCCAACCATTCAATGCTCCATCAACAAGCTCTTTCAATAAAGCCGGCATCGTGACACCGGACGGCGTCAACATTATGGCCAAGGTAACTTATGAGTATCTATATGGTACTATGCCTTTGGAGCCCACCTATGCACAGCTGAGATGGCGTGATCGGACATTCCGCTCGTCGAAGGAGAAGTAAAGGATGTCCTCATCCAGATAGATGACCATTATGTCCCTACGTACTTCCTAGTCATTGACATGGGAGATGACTACGATCCTCCAATCATCCTAGGAAGACCATTCCCGAACACCACCAAAGCCATCATCTATATTGGGACAGGAGAGATCCATTTCCACTTTCCCACTGAGAAGGTACGCCGCTACTTCAATAATAATTATATAATCACCGAGGAGCCCAAGAAGAACAGAGCAAGGAGAAGGCAGCGTACCCCATCGCGTAACAAGAAGAACATCACTACGAGATGGATGGGCTGACTATAAGGGAGAAGTGTCAAGATATGAAGATCGATACCCAGAAGAGAAGAACATTGTAAAAGAAGAAGAGGTGCTACCAGAAGAAAACCAAGTACCCCAAGAAGCTTCCTCCTCAAGGTCATCCTCTCCAACAAAGAAGGTGTGGAAAATAAAAGTAAAATCAGAATCAATTCCTACACACGAGGCGACATCATCCGAGGCGCCAGCCAATGCACCCCTTGAAAAATGAGCGAACATGACAAGTCCTGTTCGGAGGACTTAAAACCACCGAACGCCGCGCCAAGAGGTAACTTGGTATTTATCAAGATTACTTTTCAGCATTATTTTTTTACCTTAGTATATTTATTTCCCTACTTGCATCTTAGTTGCATCTTTACTCTTTTATCTCCGCATTTGAAAAGAAAATAAAGATGTTGTGCATTTGCATCCAGAAAATCGTCAAGCCCCATGTGGATAGTCATTCACTGTGGTGGCACAAAAAAATAATTTCTCAGCATATTTATTTCCCCTGTCTGCATTCCTTAAATAATAAAAAGATAAAAATATTTCTTGTGATCCTGTTAGAACAAGTCTAAGTTAAGAAAGTTCTAGACAACCAAGGCCTAGAGGTTTTATCACTAACGCTTAATTAGTTCCACAAGCTTTGTTGTCTATTTTGAGCTTCATAGAACATCAAGGATCAAGAAGAGCTAACAAGCAGAAGGACATCCAGTCCCCTGTCGGAGTGCTGCCCGCGACAATTGAATGCTGTTTCCAACAGCAACTATCTACAACACTCCTGGAGGACTAGAACGTCTTCGGTGCTCGTCGGCAACATCGGAGACTATGTCAACATCCAGCTTGGGGAGAGCATCCCCCGTGTACCAAGCTAAGTGTCTCCAACTTATCTAATTATGCTTTATTAAAGTATGCTTTGTTAAAACAACTAAAAAAAGATGCATAACCATAGAAACCCGAAAAGATTTCCTTATTTATCTTTTCTACTTTTGGAGAGCTCTTGCAACTGTCTTTAAAAGTGATCCCTAGAATAAACTCTACATGGAGATGATGAATAGTTGCTCGCCGTAATTCCTTTCAAGTACCTAGTTTTCAACCTTGCACTCTCCCGAGTTTTGGACACAACTTGTTTAGATTTGAGATTTGCTCGAACCCGAAACTTGTGGGTAGCGAACACTTGATCTAAGTCTAGGTGGTTGACGGGTATGATATGGGAAGGTTTTGAGCTGCTATCTATCTTGTTCCTAGAGATACTAGAGTTCGGAGAATTTATCTCGTGAAAATATTAATTTCCTGCATGATGAGTTCCTTTATGATGAGAGTTCAAATTCCTACCACAAACCATATATTCATGCTTACTAGATTAGGAAAACCCATCTCGTTTATATAGATCATATTGTAGGTTTGAGTGTAGACTTTATAGGCATTGAGTGTGGTTATGCTTGTGGACCCATAAGGAATTAGTCACGCAGCTTAAAGTCAATACTATGTGCTCTCCATCCATTGATCTATGCTACTTCGTCCTCGAAGCACGCGCCCATTTTATAAATACTACATTCATTCCCGTGCTACACGTTTCCTCGAAGTACCACCCACATATAGATCCATATCCACCACATATTGTGCTATCTCTACCCCGGAGATACGCACTTATGCTACTCCTATCCCGGGAGTACGCATTCCCCACATATTGTGCTATCTCTACCCGGAGATACGCGCTTATCTTTGCTCCTACACCGGGAGTACGCATCCATCCATTCATCCATCCACATATACATACGCCATTCATTTCACTTCATCAGAAAGGTTCTACTCCTATCCACGGGAGTGAACATCTAGAAATAATCATCGCCGATCTATTTGCCTACATACAAGCTCCAAGTCATTATCATTTCAAGTTATACACTCTCGTGCTAAAGTTTCGTTTTCGGAGGATTGGTTGCTCTAAAAAAAAAGAGAAAGAGAAAAGAAGAAAGAAAGAAAAAGAAAGAGAGTAGCCAAGTCCTTCCATTTAAGAAGTTTCAAGGTTTCCGAATAAAGGGAGTCATGTTATCCCCAAAGGAGCAAGTGTAGAAGTAGATGTTCACCAAGTTGAGTACCCCTCATAATCATTTTCTTATCACCATCATACTATCATCATCCTATTATCATCTTATCATCCATTTCACTTCCTCATTCACATGCACATATGACTTTATTATTATTTTAGTTCCTATTGGATCCATGTCTTAACTATGCAATATATGCAAGTGAGTTTGAGTGTCTCCCCACCTATGAGCTCCACATAAGCCTATTAGAAAGTAGGGTGAGAGAGAGAAGGCACTTTTCACTATGCCTTAGTTCCACAAATACCACATATTCTGAGAAAAGAGAGAAGGCATACACTACTCATGCCTTAGAAAGGATCCGTAAATACCACAAATGAGAGACTTGAAAGGTTCATACAAGGAACTCGAGTTTTATTTCAAAACCTTGCAAAAACTCGGGATAATAGTTAATCAAAGAGCGAGAAACATGGCGCTTGACTTGTTGTTCTATCTTTCAACTACTCAAGACCCAAGTGACAGTTACAAGCCCCATGGTGAAAGGTAATATGAGTAAGTTTTGAGTCGAATAGTTCACTCTAATCCGGAGGAGAGTTCTTGTTTGAACGCATGTGTACTTATGAGGAGTGAAATTATTGTAGCAACTCCCGATCCATCATCAGTCTATCTTTGCTCGGGGACGAGCAAAAGGTAAGCTTGGGTGAGTTTGTTGACGGCCGTTAAGTATCAATTTTATACCGTCAACGCAGCAAGAGAAAGGACTAATATGAGTTCACCTGTTAGATATAGGGGTTACACGACGTAATTCCACGAGTTTTGGTGATTGTCTATTTCGCAGGGGGGTTATCGTAAAGAGAACCAAAGGAGGCCCACATGTCATGATTACATAGAGATAAAGACCGAACGGGTAAAATTCTATAATCTAGAAGACTCCGAAGGCGACCCCGAAGGCCGGGCCCCACTCCGCGGGGTGGCCGGTCGGCCGACCCGGGGAGTCGGCCGACTCCCCACCTCCACCAATCAGGTGGAGTCTCGTGGATCCCGCCTCCACCGCCTTTGAGGATGAATAATTATCGTCCATTTAGGTCGGTTTGATCCGAGGGCCGTGGTTCATCCTAGGGGGCTATATATTGAGCTCCCCGGCCCCCGGGTGAAACCCTAATTCATTCTCTTCATTCATCTCGAGAGGATTCGGAGAAGCCGAGCCACCATCTCAATTAGAGCTCCATAGTTTAGTAGCATAGCTACATAGGAATAGATCTAGAGGGAATCAAGCCTAGCTTGGAGTCCGGATCTGTCGAGTTCTTGGTAATTCCCCTTTACATTCTTGTAATATTCATCATTGTTCGTGATACTATGAGTAGTACTTTATTCTATTCTATTATATCGACTTGACTTTGCTCTATTTGATTATGTTCTCAATTATATTGTTCTTAGTTTACTTTGATTATATGTTTAGCATAGTTGGACTAGAATTATGTTTATGCATAGGATCGTATAGCGCTTGCTCATTAGATCGATGGGTGAGTGGTAAATATTGTGTAGGCGTGGTGCCTAGACCGTATTTATCTGCGATTGCACCCTATATTCCGGATCGTGAGGTAGATCGCGGGAGTGACAGCCCTGTTGAGTCCTTTGTAGCCCTTCTCCCGAGTATAGGTCTAGCAGAACAAACCTATTACATTGAAGTCATTGCTATGTCTCTTGTCTTTCTCGGTAATATCACTATGCATAGATGTAACCTTTTCCCGCCATGATTGCTAGATGTTCTTGCACTAATCATTGTATGCTTTGACTTTGTAGTTAGAATAACATAGGATTATACCCTAGATCGTCCTAGTCCATGCTAGTGTTATAAGCTTAGAGTGCTAAGTTGAGATGGCTGATTACTATTATTTTATGTGGCTAAATGCTCTCATTTATCTTATGTCATTTATCATTCATTCTTATATTTTATGTGACACTTACCCCGTATGAGATGATCGATACGAGACAAGGTTAAGCTCTCCATTATTGCATGTGCATTGCTCATCACTCATTATCCAAGTGCATTCCCTTCCCAGTGGTAAAATTATAAATAACGATACCTGGATTACTCCGGTTAAAATGCTACGATGATATATTCTCGTGCGCTGCGGAACCCTTCTTATTTCATGTTTGCACTTAATAGACATCAACAAGCATTTTTGGCGCCGTCTGTCGGGGAAGGTTGAAAGCCAATGGATAATGAGCAGCATTGCACTACATAATGAGATTGAGCACTCGTCACCATTCTCTACTCATACTGACCTTACCCTTGTCTTTCGTCTATTTTTATATCTTATGGGGTAATGTATGAAAAAGACAATTCTTCCGATAATTATATTGACGATCCGAAGCTTTATTCGGGAAGGCCGAAGCAAGTTGAAGAAGACCAATCAATCATCATCATCAACTCAACTTGGAAGTTTGTCGGAAGCGAGAAAGTCAACCTTTCGTGCGAGACTTGACACCAGCGTTTGAAGCCATGGCGAACAAGTCACTCCGCGAGTTCTCGGCTCCCACTACGGATAACATTCGTCTTGGACCAGCTGCGGACATCGAAGGAGCTTTTGAGCTCAAGCTGCGCTAATCAACATGGTGCAAGCAAGCCAGTTCTGTGGGAAGGCCCATGAAGATGCTAGTGCTCATCTCCAACACTTTCTGGAGATTTGTAGCACATTCACTATCAAGGATGTCCCCGAGAGATGCTATACTACTTCGCCTCTTCCCATTCTCACTCTTGGGGAGAGCGAAGCGTGGTTCTACGCCAATAAGGAGAAGAATACTACGTGGGCATTATGTTCCACCAATTTCTTGGCGAAGTTCTTCCCAATGGGCAAGACAAATGCTCTTCGTGGGAAGATATCAAGCTTTCAAAGCAACATCATGATGAGACTGTCCCCGAAGCTTGGGAGCGCTTTCAAGATTACATCCTCGAGTGTCCTCATCATGGCATGGAGAATTGGCCGCTTATGCGGACATTCTACCATGGGCTTAGCAACAAGACACGTGAGACGATGGATGCCGCTGCCGGAGGTGCATTCTTATCACTCACTATTCCTCAAGCCACGGCTCTTGTGGAGAAGATGGCATCCAACCAAGGTTGGAGTGAAGAAAGAACTCGAGACCCGCAAAGAGAGGTGGAGGAATGCACCGCCCGGTGAAAGAGGTAGACATGCCGTCCCGCCAAAATGGATTTGCTAATGAAGAGGCTCGATGAGAGAGTCCCGCAGAAGAAAGAAGTCATGCATATACATGATGCTCGCATGACATGTGAAGAGTGTGGAGAGACCGGGCACACAGGTGCTAACCGCCGTAGCCGAAGGAGGACGTGAACTACCTCAATAACAACAACAACAACAATAATTACTACCGTCCTCGCAGAATCAAGGTTGGAATCAACAGCAGAGGCCTAACTACTCGTGCAATTATTCGGCAACTATCAAGGTAACAACTCTTCCTACAATAATTACAACCAGCCGCCTTTGAGAGAGTTAGTGCCGAACCAAGGCAAGATGATGGACAACTGTCCAAGAAGCCGACATCAAATGACAAGGTCCTAGAGATACTCGGCAATGAATGGATGGCTTTTCCAATGCCATCAAGAGTCAGCTCAGCTTCAACAAGATACTTGAGTCGCAGGTACAACAGCTTGTTAACCTTGCTCCCTCCACTGGCCAAGGTAAACTGGCAGGACAACCCGAAGAGCTCGAAACTGCAAATCTTGTTGATATATTCAATGTAGAAGATAACCGGAGTGATCCATCGAAGGGGTCATGTATAGACTCAACTCTGCCAATCAAGAAGGGCGATCCAGGGAGACCAGTCATTCCGATCTCCATTGGAAGTACTAACTTTAATGAGGCAATCTGTGACTTCGGTGCAAGCATCAACATTATGCCGAGAGTGATATATGAGAAGCTATTCAGATGCCCCTTAGCATACACAACTATGTGCTTACAGCTTGCAGATCAGTCACTCCATGTCCCTTTGGGAGTGCTTGAAGACATATGTGTACGAGTAGGCAACTCGTATGTTCCACAGACTTCGTGGTAGTGGATACGTGCGGTGATGAAAGGTCCCCTATCATTTCGGGATGACCATTCTTGAACACCGCTGGAGCCATCATGTATGCCAACACCGCCAAGATCATCTTCAACATCAAGGGCAAGAGAGAAACCTTCTTCTTCAAGAACAGAGTGTCATAGTTCCCAAAGACACCCTCATCACAGTAATGCTGAGAAGAAGAAGAGTCCAAGCTAAGAAGAGCACGAACAAGAATAAGAAGACCAAGAAGGCGGAGATAGTAAGGATGGTCACCGCAGTCCATAAGGAGCATGACCACTTACTCAGTCCCCACGTCCGATCAAGAAGGATGACCCGTGTGTCCCAACCATTCAATGCTCCATCAACGAAGCTCTTTCAATAAAGTCGTGTCGTGACACCGGATCGGGCGTCAACATTATGGCCAAGGTAACTTATGAGTATCTATATGGTACTATGCCTTTGGAGCCCACCTATGCACAGCTGCAGATGGCAGATCAGACATTCCGCTTCGTCGAAGGAGAAGTAAAGGATGTCCTCATCCAGATAGATGACCATTATGTCCCTACAGACTTCCTAGTCATTGACATGGGAGATGACTACGATCCTCCAATCATCCTAGGAAGACCATTCCTGAACACCACCAAAGCCATCATCTATATTGGGACAGGAGAGATCCATTTCCACTTTCCCACTGAGAAGGTACGCCGCTACTTCAATAATAATTATATAATCACCGAGGAGCCCAAGAAGAACAGAGCAAGGAGAAGGCAGCGCACCCGTCGCGAACAAGAAGAACATCACTACGAGATGGATGGGCCGACTATAAGGGAGAAGTGTCAAGATATGAAGATCGATACCCGTAAGAGAAGAACATTGTAAAAGAAGAAGAGGTGCTACGAAGAAAACCAAGTACCCCAAGAAGCTTCCTCCTCAAGGTCATCCTCTCCAACAAAGAAGGTGTGGAAAATAAAAGTAAAATCAGAATCAATTCCTACACACGAGGCGACATCATCCGAGGCGCCAGCCAATGCACCGCTTGAAAAATGAGCGAACATGACAAGTCCTGTTCGGAGGACTTAAAACCACCGAACGCCGCGCCAAGAGGTAACTTGGTATTTATCGCATTACTTTTCAGCATTATTTTTTTTTACCTTAGTATATTTATTTCCCTACTTGCATCTTAGTTGCATCTTTACTCTTTTATCTCCGCATTTGAAAAGAAAATAAAGATGTTGTGCATTTGCATCCGAAAATCGTCAAGCCCCATGTGGATAGTCATTCACCGTGGTGGCACAAAAAAATAATTTCTCAAAGCATATTTATTTCCCCGTCTCGCATTCCTTAAATAATAAAAAGATAAAAATATTTCTTGTGATCCCGTTAGAACAAGTCTAAGTTAAGAAAGTTCTAGACAACCAAGGCCTAGAGGTTTTATCACTAACGCTTAATTAGTTCCACAAGCTTTGTTGTCTATTTTGAGCTTCATAGAACATCATGGATCAAGAAGAGCTAACAAGCGAAGGACATCCACCCCCGTCGGAGTGCCGCCCGCGACAATTGAATCTTTGTCTCCAACAAAGAACTATCTACAACACTCCCGGAGGACTAGAACGTCTTCGATGCCTCGTCGGCAACATCGCCAGACTATGTCAACATCCAGCTTGGGGGAGAGCATCCCCGTGTACCAAGCTAAGTGTCTCCAACTTATCTAATTATGCTTTATTAAAGTATGCTTTGTTAAAACAACTAAAAAAAGATGCATAACCATAGAAACCCGTAAAGATTTCCTTATTTATCTTTTCTACTTTTGGAGAGCTCTTGCAACTGTCTTTAAAAGTGATCCCTAGAATAAACTCTACATGGAGATGATGAATAGTTGCTCTGCCGTAATTCCTTTCAAGTACCTAGTTTTCAACCTTGCACTCTCCCGAGTTTTGGACACAACCGTTTAGATTTGAGATTTGCTCGAACCCGAAACTTGTGGGTAGCGAACACTTGATCTAAGTCTAGGTGGTTGACGGGTATGATATGGGAAGGTTTTGAGCTGCTATCTATCTTGTTCCTAGAGATACTAGAGTTCGGAGAATTTATCTCGTGAAAATATTAATTTCCCGCATGATGAGTTCCTTTATGATGAGAGTTCAAATTCCTACCACAAACCCATATATTCATGCTTACTAGATTAGGAAAACCCATCTGTTTATATAGATCATATTGTAGGTTTGAGTGTAGACTTTATAGGCATTGAGTGTGGTTATGCTGTGGACCCATAAGGAATTAGTCATGCAGTTAAAGTCAATACTATGTGCTCTCCATCCATTGATCTATGCTACTTCTGTCCTCAGAAGCACGCGCCCATTTTATAAATACTACATTCATTCTGTGCTACTTCTGTTCCTCGAAGTACCACCCACATATAGATCCATATCCACCACATATTGTGCTATCTCTACCCTGGAGATACGCACTTATGCTACTCCTATCCTGGGAGTACGCATTCCCCACATATTGTGCTATCTCTACCCTGGAGATACGCACTTATGCTGCTCCCACCGGAGTACGCATCCATCCATTCATCCATCCACATATACATACGCCATTCATTTCACTTCATCCGTAAAGGTTCTACTCCTATCCGGGAGTGAACATCTAGAAATAATCATCGCCGATCTATTTGCCTACATACAAGCTCCAAGTCATTATCATTTCAAGTTATACACTCTCGTGCTAAAGTTTCGTTTTCGAGAGGATTGGTTGCTCTAAAAAAAAGAGAAAGAGAAAAGAAGAAAGAAAGAAAAAGAAAGAGAGTAGCCAAGTCCTTCCATTTAAGAAGTTTCAAGGTTTCCGAATAAAGGGAGTCATGTTATCCCCAAAGGAGCAAGTGTAGAAGTAGATGTTCACCAGTTGAGTACCCCTCATAATCATTTTCTTATCACCATCATACTATCATCATCCTATTATCATCTTATCATCCATTTCACTTCCTCATTCACATGCACATATGACTTTATTATTATTTTAGTTCCTATTGGATCCATGTCTTAACTATGCAATATATGCAAGTGAGTTTGAGTGTCTCCCCACCTATGAGCTCCACATAAGCCTATTAGAAAGTAGGGTGAGAGAGAGAAGGCACTTTTCACTATGCCTTAGTTCCACAAATACCACATATTCTGAGAAAAGAGAGAAGGCATACACTACTCATGCCTTAGAAAGGATCCAGAAATACCACAAATGAGAGACTTGAAAGGTTCATACAAGGAACTCTGAGTTTTATTTCAAAACCTTGCAAAAACTCTGGGATAATAGTTAATCAAAGAGCGAGAAACATGGCGCTTGACTTGACTGTTCTATCTTTCAACTACTCAAGACCCAAGTGACAGTTACAAGCCCCATGGTGAAAGGTAATATGAGTAAGTTTTGAGTCAGAATAGTTCACTCTAATCCGGAGGAGAGTTCTTGTTTGAACGCATGTGTACTTATGAGGAGTGAAATTATTGTAGCAACTCCTGATCCATCACTGAGTCTATCTTTGCTCAGGGACGAGCAAAAGGTAAGCTTGGGGGAGTTTGTTGACGGGCCGTTAAGTATCAATTTTATACCGTCAACGCAAAGCAAGAGAAAGGACTAATATGAGTTCACCTGTTAGATATAGGGGTTACACACCGAGTAATTCCACGAGTTTTGGTGATTGTCTATTTCTACAGGGGGTTATCGAAAGAGAACCAAAGGAGGCCCACATGTCATGATTACATAGAGATAAAGACCGAACGGGTAAAATTCTATAATCTAGAAGACTCCGAGAAGGCGACCCCCGAAGGCTGGGCCCCACAGCGGGGGTGGCGGTCGGCCGACCCGGGGAGTCGGCCGACTCCCCACCTCCACCAATCGTGGAGTCTCGTGGATCCCGCCTCCACCGCCTTTGAGGATGAATAATTATCGTCCATTTAGGTCGGTTTGATCCGAGGGCCGTGGTTCATCCTAGGGGGCTATATATTCGAGCCCCCGGCCCCCGGGTGAAACCCTAATTCATTTCTCTTCATTCATCCGAGAGGATTCGAGAAGCCGAGCCACCATCTCAATTAGAGCTCCATAGTTTAGTAGCATAGCTACATAGGAATAGATCTAGAGGGAATCAAGCCTAGCTTGGAGTCCGGATCTGTCGAGTTCTTGGTAATTCCCCTTTACATTCTTGTAATATTCATCATTGTTCGTGATACTATGAGTAGTACTTTATTCTATTCTATTATATCGACTTGACTTTGCTCTATTTGATTATGTTCTCAATTATATTGTTCTTAGTTTACTTTGATTATATGTTTAGCATAGTTGGACTAGAATTATGTTTATGCATAGGATCGTATAGCGCTTGCTCATTAGATCGATGGGTGAGTGGTAAATATTGTGTAGGCGTGGTGCCTAGACCGTATTTATCTCGCGATTGCACCCTATATTCCGGATCGTGAGGTAGATCGCGGGAGTGACATCTGTTGAGTCCTTTGTAGCCCTTCTCCCGAGTATAGGTCTAGCGAACAAACCTATTACATTGAAGTCATTGCTATGTCTCTTGTCTTCCGGTAATATCACTATGCATAGATGTAACCTTTTCCCGCCATGATTGCTAGATGTTCTTGCACTAATCATTGTATGCTTTGACTTTGTAGTTAGAATAACATAGGATTATACCCTAGATCGTCCTAGTCCATGCTAGTGTTATAAGCTTAGAGTGCTAAGTTGAGATGGTGATTACTATTATTTTATGTGGCTAAATGCTCTCATTTATCTTATGTCATTTATCATTCATTCTTATATTTTATGTGACACTTACCCCGTATGAGATGATCGATACAGACAAGGTTAAGCTCTCCATTATTGCATGTGCATTGCTCATCACTCATTATCCAAAGGCATTCCCTTCCCAAAGTGGTAAAATTATAAATAACGATACCGGATTACTCCCGGTTAAAATGCTACGATGATATATTCTCAGGCGCTATGAACCCTTCTTATTTCAGTTGCACTTAATAGACATCAACAAGCATTTTTGGCGCCGTTGTCGGGGAAGGTTGAAAGCCAATGGATAATGAGCAGCATTGCACTACATAATGAGATTGAGCACTCGTCACCATTCTCTACTCATACAGCCTTACCCTTGTCTTTCGTCTATTTTTATATCTTATGCGGGGTAATGTATGAAAAAGACAATTCTTCCCGATAATTATATTGACGATCCGAAGCTTTATTCGGGAAGGCCGAAGCGAGTTGAAGAAGACCAATCAATCATCATCATCAACTCAACTTGGAAGTTTGTCGAAGCGTAAAGTCAACCTTTCGTGCGAGACTTGACACCTGCGTTTGAAGCCATGGCGAACAAGTCACTCCGCGAGTTCTCGCTCCCACTACGGATAACATTCGTACTTGGACCGCCTGCGGACATCGAAGGAGCTTTTGAGCTCAAGCCTGCGCTAATCAACATGGTGCAAGCAAGCCGGTTCGTGGGAAGGCCCATGAAGATGCTAGTGCTCATCTCCAACACTTTCGGAGATTTGTAGCACATTCACTATCAAGGATGTCCCCAGAGATGCTATACTACTTCGCCTCTTCCCATTCTCACTCTTGGGGAGAGCGAAGCAGTGGTTCTACGCCAATAAGGAGAAGAATACTACGTGGGCATTATGTTCCACCAATTTCTTGGCGAAGTTCTTCCCAATGGGCAAGACAAATGCTCTTCGTGGGAAGATATCAAGCTTTCAGCAACATCATGATGAGACTGTCCCAGAAGCTTGGGAGCGCTTTCAAGATTACATCCTCGAGTGTCCTCATCATGGCATGGAGAATTGGCTGCTTATGCAGACATTCTACCATGGGCTTAGCAACAGCACACGTGAGACGATGGATGCTGCTGCTGGAGGTGCATTCTTATCACTCACTATTCCCCAAGGGTGATCCATACCAAGCCGTGTGGCGCCCGAGTAGTGAGACTACACTTGTTTGTGGTACGGATGAGGCTGAGATTAGCAATGGTATTGCTAGCAGTGAGATGATTGCCACGATAAAGAGCTATTCTTATTTTTGTGGGTGCATTGGAACCTCTTAATCATGAGCTTGTTTATGTCACCACTAAGAAGCAGTCGGTGGTAAAGGGATGCGAAGAGAAAGTAAAGGGGTGACTATGTTGCTCGCGCCAAAGAATGCTTCCCAAGGAATGGGCTATGCAACGAAAGAATGTTGCCATGCATGAAGCCTTCATAAGCGTAAAGTTAGTTTTTGGATCTGCTCGCCCTACTTGGTCAGTAGCAACAGGCCTTGGAACAGTTGTGCAATCTCGAAGTGAGTTTCGGAATGAGAAATATCGCCTGGGGAATCGAGTGATCGTGTTGGACTTCATCAATGTAGCTTTACGGGGAGATCCGTAGTGGGTCTACCACCCGTTTCAACTGAAATCCTCCTAGAGCAGTTAATCAAGAAGAAGTTCACGTTGTGTCCAACATCGACGATGAGATGTAGATGGTGCTGAAGACCTGGACCTTGACCAGGTGGAATAGGTCTAGTGGCAAACCTCTCGTTGGATTAACGCCTTGTTTCGTTAGACCTTACGTATAGAGGTGATCTTAAGTAATCGATGCAATGATATGTCGGTTAGTGAACTTGACTATAGTGGCTTATTGGGTTGATGTACCTGTTCTGAGTAGTATGCCGAAAGACGTATGTTGAGCCGCTAGCATTAAGGACTAGAATTTTGACATCGCTCTAATTTCTATTCGATCTTGTCTTCGTGATTTTGCTCTGTATCTCCTCGGTCTATGATGACATGATGACGATGACTTTACGTTGTCACATGCCTAGGCCAGTTGGAGGTGAATATTCCTATTAATCTTCCTCTACGAATGGTATGTTAATAGCATATGTATCATATGCTATGCTCATTCTAGAGATACTCCTTGCTATCCATAACTTAGAGGTCCTCAATTGATCCTTGATCTTGTCTTGTGCGCATTGCCTAGTTGCGCAAGACGTCCATGTATAACTCAATCCCCCAACATCGTTTAAATGTCAGTTCGATTTCATTTTTGCAAAAACCCGATTCATACCTCCGTGGTCGTTGATGACACGTCGATAATGATGTCCTGCTGTCACAAGATCTAGGCCAAATCATTTTAGACAAGTATAACGGTTGGTTAACCCTTTGTGAACCGCCGCTGTTGGCAAATCCTATGCCTAACAGATATAATCCGCAAGCGTACGGATGCCGATGTAGCTTTCACCCGGGAGTATTCCAAGGTATCGTATTTATCCACAGGGAACGCGAAGTGTTCTAATCTAAAGCCAGGTAGTCAAGGAGTGGTGAAGAAAGGGTAGATAGGTTCTTGGATAGTGGAGCTAAG
Organism: Themeda triandra; assembly: GCA_018135685.1. Classification (NCBI taxonomy): domain Eukaryota; kingdom Viridiplantae; phylum Streptophyta; class Magnoliopsida; order Poales; family Poaceae; genus Themeda; species Themeda triandra. Next base: position 25,022 of record JAENPR010002854.1, read on the forward strand.
GTACTATAGATAACTGAGCAAAGAGCGATCACTAAAGTCTCTACTTCGGGCGCCTGGGACCACCCTACTCAAAAGAGCAGGCCAGCCCACTCTAGGTCCTACAGAGCAGAACTGACATGGTGGAATACATAGATCGGACAGGGCTGTCACCACCTGTCGACTACCACTGTGATCCGTTGAACTGAATGCAGACCAGGGTAATTACTAGCCTAGACCCCACGTCCACACTAATAATTACTACCTTGCTTACTATAGATAAGCAAGGCACTCACACAATATATACTAGGCAATAAATAAATACTGAATAGTAAATACTAAGTAGCAAGCAAGGACCCAGTAAATACTTTAATAATAACTGAATGCTCAAATAAATATTCACACCTTAGCCAAACTTACAGAACCTGGAGAGGAAGAAGGCAGAAGAGACTCCGACAGACTCGGATCTTCTCCCGAACCCGCCTCTGTACAACTGGAGGAGAAACTCCGCCAGAGGGAGACTACTACTGATAATGAGGAGTATAATATGTGTAGGTGTGTGTTACAAGTGAGGTAGAGGAAGTATTTATAGTGGAGAGGTTGAGTAGGTGGAGTAGGGGCTACTCCACCGCCACGTCATCGATCCGTGTGCCCCTCCACCATGCGCCGTTGGATCCACCGACCTCCAAACTGACTTGAATGGACGTCAGGGATGAGCTACCAACGTCGGTGGGATGCAACCGACCAAAGGTGGGCCCACATCCCAGGTCGGCCGACCTGGGTTTGACTGCCAGGTGGGCCCCACCAACCTTCTAGAAGATCCTGAGGTCGGTGGGATGCTTGGCAAGGTGAAATCCCACCAAAGTCCGGTCGGCCTACCGGACTTCTGTCACGTGGGCCCACAAGCCTTGCTCCACTGCTGTCCCCACATGTCATAGAGTGTGTCTCCCAGATTTGAGCTCATTTGGACTCTTGGTTGCTTCCATGTGGACCTATGGATCCATGTGGTACGATATTGGCCTTTGCAAGGAGAACACTTGTGATCCAAAGGTGGCACTTGCTTGGGACTGTATTGGCATGACTCTGGTGTTCTGGCAGAGTTCGAGATGGTCCAAATGGTAGGTTGGTCGACCTACCTTTGGTGGATCCAAAAGGCCATCTTTTGCAGTTAGCTTCACCATGCAATTGTAAGCACAATGGTGGTGTTGGACCCACAATTGTCAGGTCGGCCGACCTGACCCTTGTGCCCATCTTTTGCACACTGCCTTCAGAGGTCAGGACATTGATGAATGTGGAGTTGGTTTGTCCATTGGCCATCTTGGTTGGTGGTTCTATCTTCATTTGGAGCTTCCGAACACTGAAAAGTACCTGTTCTGAGTGCTGCATCCAAATACTGACATGTACATGTGGAACCAAGTTATTTGTACCTATGTCACTACTTGTTTGGTGGTTTCCTTCTAGAAAGAACACTTTGTTGACAGTTGTAATGGGGTAAAAACAAGCAATAACTACTGTCAACAGCCGCTGATAACATGCACGACCTGTGTTGTGTATGCTTTAGCGGTACCCTTGCCATCTCCGATTTTGAATATCTAAGATTGCATCAACGTTATCTTGCGCACATACCTCAGCTGCACAAGATGTCTATTTACCCACCTTGAATCAAGTCAGTGGACTATCTTATCGTTCATCATTTTGCAATGTCGTTTTGATTAAAGCTTTTATAATGTCGCGATGGAACCTAGAACCACCTTGATGACCGGCCGGAACATGGTTGGATTTCTAGGAGAAAGCGCTGGTATTATAACTCTTGATCACGACCATTATCCCAGTTTTGCCAACTCTATGCTTCAGTGTGCAAACCCTCCTTTGGAAGTTCCATCTTCTCCTCAATATCGGGCTGATGCTTTGTCCATCTTTCCGATGCTAGGGCGTCAATATATATAGAAACGCCTCAGTGAACGTCGTTAGCAAGTTGCCCTAAGTTGGTCTCCAGATTGCAACTATGTCATCAGGAGCCAATCGTGTGTGGGAATAGGTCAAACATTATTCCCACTAGTCTATGTGTTGTAGACTGATTTTAAATTTAGGGAGAATTACCCCTGACTACGCTAGATCTTCCTGGTACGCCTTGTATCGGGAAGGTTGATACGCTAGGAATGAGAAGTATCCAAGTATACGACGTGTCGAGCCTATCCAGTTGTCCTTCTTTGCCATCCTTCAACCCTACAAGTATCCTTGTTTACTTCGCTATTGTCTTGCACGTAATGTCTATTCGTGCGTGAACCTGTTCCATTGCGTGAAATTGCATCTCGATTGGAAAATCTATAGTGGTGTCATGACTAATAACTCGTGGTGCCGCGACGAAACCGAGAACACCCTGTGGGCGCGCACACATGGTAGTGTTGCTCGGCACGCGTAGGTATCATGGTTGTTGATCTTAATCCATTATAGGGATTACCTCGAAGTGCTATTTTGCGTGACCCTACCTAGAATCCATATGATCCTTTGTCACCTAGTTAATGATGTCATGAGCTCGGTGAGGTTTCCTCACTTGTAGTGTGACGAGAGATGACTCGACTAGAACAAACCACTAAATATCACTTGCTAGACCATGAGAGATAGTAACCCGGAGACTCAATCGAGAGTTTCTTCGGAGAGTTGTACTATCTCGCATAGAAAGTGTATATCTCTCCCTACGGTTTTTTATGTAGAAACGCCATGTTCGTGTTGGATGAGCATCGGATGGACACCGAGCTAAGAGAGATCTTTACTTCCTTAGTGGCTGTTTGTCCCTTCTTCTACTTCACCGGTAATGCCTATATATCGGCTTTAATCGTGACCATTGTCAAGCTTTTAATGCGGAAGGGCAACTTATCTGTGAAATTATGAGAGGTTACTCTCCATCCCGAACATAGACAGCTAACTAACTAAAAGTATGCGATCGACTTATGTATTCTTAAGAGTGGCCATAGTAGATCCGTCTATCGAGTAGACGATAATACTAAACCAGCTTTTTGACCCCCGAAGTCGAAGTTAACTATTAGGCAAATGCCAAGTATCGTAGTAGGTTTGTTGTTCAAAATAAAATAATACGTCTTTGACGATCTTTCGTAAGATGAACAACCACGTGTCCAAGCTAAGAGCTTTGTGAGCGAGGTACGAGTACTATTGGTTGAGCTCTTGATGGTGTCTAGTGGTTCCTTTGCTCATAATGGAATCACTCTTGCCGACACAAATGTCAGGGTAGTTGGAGCAGTCAGCATGGTTTAATTGGATATAAGATTTTGCCGATCAGCGAAATGAATCTCCACTTCATGGTACCCCTTATCTAGAAGTTGGGATTCTTTTAAGGGGGTTAGACCTTTTAATGTCCTATAAGGTATTCTTGCCTTATGGGAATCAAAGGAGAGAACTCATCGGGTGAAGGCCTTTATTGGGGTAATCTGACGAATGCCAGATCCTTGGACATCCATTTTGTGGTACTTAATGGTCAACCGTCCATCTATAAGAAGCCAATGTGTCCTGTTGATAAGAAGAAGTCTCTACGCCGAATTGGATGTTTGTAGTACTAGTGGACTTGCACCTGATAGAGGACCAGGTAGTCAGTACGCCCGAATCCGTCATGCATTGGGTATGCATGGCATGAGTAATCTGATACGACCTTGGGTTCATAACTATGGGTCTTACGTGTCGTTCAAGCAATGTTGGGACATGCATGTTGGCTCAATACGGGAACCCTTTTGGGTAAGGCTTGTCACATGTATGGTTGGATCAAGGTACTTTTGGTATACCCAGAGTGGTGAATCCCTAATCCGAGAATATGTATTGTATGCAAGAAGATGCTACCTGAAGATGCTTGCCAGATGATTCACTTAGCTTGTCGGAACTGCTTAATGGATAACGAATTTTGTGGGTTTCGATGAGTCAAGGAGTCCTTGACCTAAGGACTTTGACTTCTACATGAGAAGATTTGGGTATCTATGACCTAGGAATTTTGATTTCTACATGTAAATGTTAGAATTTCTTGGTCCGAATGATTCATATTGGCATTTGAGTAGCCAGGGTTTCTATGAAGGGCTGTGCCAATATTGAACCTGTGTGGACAAAGCCCTATGTTGCCACCTCGGAAGGGAGTCATGTGGTTTCCGTTTTGCGGAAAGTTTTGTGGAAACTACACTCTGCTTCCTAGTGGTAAACACTATGGATTTTTGAAGCACCTTTTGATGTATTTGATGATGTGAATAGAAGATTTCCTCTCAAGTACCCCTCGGCAATTTCCTATTGGGTAGTCAACTGGTCCTACTACATGATGAACTACTCTAACGGGATGTTGTCTCAGGATCTTTGTGAATACTTATCATACTATCCTTTGTCATCGCCATACTTAAGATTGACATAGTAATGGCAGCATTACCTTAAAAGAAGACATGTCTATTGCAAACCATGATTGAAGATGCTCACTGGGAGTGAGTATAGGTCAATCGACGAGATAGAGCTGAACCCAAATTGCTTCATTCATTCGACATCGCCTGCCCATGAAGCTTCGACACCACCATCTGGACCGAAGGTTCGGTAAGTTGCAAGGAGTGGATCAGTTTGTGTGGTAATTTGGATTCTCTCGAGGTTACTAGTGTATGGTATGCCTCCTGAGCGGAATGTGACCTTGTCAAGTCTCCAACGACAAAACCCGAGCAAAGCAAGAGTGTCTTGGATGACAAGGGCAACATATCTGAGAAACACGACATCAGAGCCGGCAGGTTATACCTGGAAATGCATTGGGTCTTAGGTATTGAGATTACGTAACGTGGAATTGAGTCACTTGGCTGCGACAAGTACTAAGAAGTTTCTGGATAAACATGAAGGCAGTGGTAAAGCATGAGCTATCGCTATGAGAGATTATCGTTTTTCGAAAACTAATCTACTTCTACCAAATCTCGGGACGAGATTTCTTTTAAGGGGTTAGAGCTGTAACATTCTGGATGTTAATCATTCATTAACTCTACAAATCATGAGCATAATCATATCATTAGCATTTAATCAACATCTTGACATAATTGCTTGATGCTTGTCTGCACTCTGTTTGACTTAGTGAATAAGTGTGATTGTTGGCTTGAACTAGAAATAGTAGCTACGTCGCTTATCTCGAGTTGGACCTTTAGTAAAGTTCGAAGAGGAGAGTATTTCGAGAAAACTTTATGTTTTGACTTTTTCATGAAAATGCCTAGAAGATGCTCAAAACGAGTGACAAAGTCGCTAGGTTTAACGATGTCGGCCGATTGACATGCCGTGTTCTCCGATTTCCGTGAGACAACTTTAGTTGGCCCAAATAGGAAAAAGATAGCTAACCCATTGAGGCACAAAATGCCAAAAGTTGGGATCGATTTGGTCGAGTTTGGCCATCCATTCGCATGAAAACCCGAGCCTAGGTCGATCGTCGTTAGGGTGTTGACATTGCCATGTTGGCACTCGAATATCTGCTAAACCATAGCTCGATTGAGTAAAGTGTCTTAATAGAAAATATAAAGCGTACCCTGGTGAGTAAACTTTGTTTTGAGCCCATGCCGAGATTCGGCCCAGAACGGCCCAGAATCGCCATCGAAGTGGACAACATCGTTGCCCGCCACCTGTTCGGCGAAATGCCGCAGAGGGGGACGCGTGTCCGGGCGCGTGGCGCCCATGCCCGTGCTCCCAGTCCATGTGGCGCCTGGCACCTGCGTAGTCTGTCCACCTTGCCGAAGGGGACGCTCACCCGGCTTCTCTCTTCCCATCACTTTCCTCTCACTCTCCACTCTCGCTGCTTCTCTCTCTCGCCCTCTCGCGCTGCGGTGACGCCGCGACCGACATTGCCGTTGCCCGAGCTCCGCAGCGCCGCTCCCCGCTCCAGCAACCGCAGCGCCGAGCCGCCACCGCGCCACTCCACTGCCGCGCCTGCAAGCTCGCGCGCACGCACGTCACCACGGCGACAGCCAGCCTCCGCCGGCGCAACGGCAAGGTCCGCCGGGCCCGTGCCGCCGTGCACCACCTCCTCCACAGCGCCCTTTTCTTCGTTAGCGCCGCCACGAGATTCGCGCCATCATCCCGAAGCCGATGCTCGCCTCGGCACGCACCGTCGTGGTCGGCGTCGCCGTCTCCACGTAGCGCCGCTGCTCGCGTGGCAGCCCCCATCCCGGGTCGCCGCGGGGCACCCCACGGCCACCAGCGGGTGCGCGGGACTCTTCCGGAGCCTCGCCGCCGGTCTCCTTGGCCGGAGGGCGGCCGCAGCGGCAAGGGCCGCAAGCCCCGCCGCCGCCTCTGTTCGTCCTCGTCGTGAAGGACCTCGGGCTTAAATTAGATAAAGGTCAGGGGTCGGTATGCAAAACAGCTAGGCACAGCTAGTTACCGATAGGGGTTCGATTAATTCCTGGAAAACACAGGGGCTAAATTGCAAAGCGTCTGTCCTATTATGGATTTAGAAAATGTTTTCTAGATTTCATTTATACCTTGCAAAATTCGTGTAGGGAGCTAGGGTTGTCCAAATCCGACGATTCAAGTTCCTAGATTTATCTTATGAGATGCCCTATGCATAGAAAATATGAAATGCCATGTTTGCTGTGCTTTTATATTGAGTTTAGATTTAATTGGTGAAATGCTTTTAATCTTAGGAAATGCATAGTAATTCATAGGTTGCTCTGAAAAATGTGGTTCTTGTTGTGTTAGGCTAGTTTTGCCATTCCTTGTCCATGATAATTATGTCATGCATGCTTGCTGTGTTAAAATATGGAGTTGTAGTTCAAGTGCATGCATGGCTTGTTTCATAGAATAATTCATAAATGAGTTATAGAAGTCTAGTTTAGAGTTGATACTTTTTGTAGGCTTATTCCATGTCATAATGTAGCTCTGTATGTGCTTAGATTCATGATAGAAGCAAGTTGGTAGTGCAAAGTATTTATAGGTCCTTGGTTTGGTGCTGCCATGTCATTTTTGTGTAGGCCAGTAGAATCATCCAATTGGGCTGAAACTTGGATGATGCACTGGCATTGCCATGTGTCATCCACTGTAATGTTTATAGGATTTTATGATGTGTCTAGCTATGGGTTGCTATTCAACTCAAATGTGATTAATTTAGAGTCGATTGCAAGATGCCATGCCTAACCTAACGATAGGTTGGTATTCTGGGAAACTTGTATTTATATGATTGGTTTGTAATTAGTATATGGTTCTACTGTTGAAATTTGGTGATCATTGGATCAATAGTTTAGGAGCTATGGCTCTTGCAACTTGGCTACAAAGGCTGTTTAATTGCTGTTTGGTCAGAATCAGTTCTGGGGGTTATCTGTTTTAGGACCAGTTAAGTTGGGAATCATGTCTTGGTGTCCTGAGATGATTGATGGGTAATTTTATAAGCTTTCCAGATTATCTTCAATCATTTCCACTGGAGTTATAGAACTCCAGTTATAATTTTATTGCTGGACTGCCAGTTGTAGGTCGATAATTGGTAGTAATGCATGATTGTGTGATGTTATGTGTAGAGCATAACAATGGTGACTCATAGTGATTAGGCTATGTATGATTGGTTGTTACTTAGTGTGTGCCTTGATGATTGAGTTAGGATGGTTATGCCTAGGTTTAAGTCTTTGGCTTTACTGGCTTGTTTGCTAGTGATAAGCGTAGCAGACTAAATGGGTTATTCGCCCATGAACATCTATCATCCTTGATCATTCATGATCATGCATATACCGATGAACACGCACTCATGCATATGCATACGCATCATTCCAGTCGAGTAGAACATTCGTCGAGAAGTCAAGGATCCAGAAGGACAAGTCGCGAACGGAGATCCGCACGCGAAGTGATCAAGAACCAGAAATCCGACGTGGAGTAGTCGAGTACCTGGAGCTTCAACCTGATCTTCTAACTAAGGCAAGCCCCGGAGCATCCCTCCTACGGTTTGCAAATGTTTACCTTGCGTCCTTTTATTCTTTATGATGCATTAAGTTCTAGGCGTTGATTGGAACCGTAGTTGCATCAGGATTACCTTGCCACCAGAAATATCCTACTTTAAGTACAGGATCAACTACATGCTTAGGCCTGCTCTATTAATCGGTAGAAGTCGGATGATCGACCATCTTCCGCGATGATAGGTCGTTACTACACCATTTTGGATTGAGGACAGTGAGATGTTGGATATGAACATAACCATGTGGCCTTCTAAATCACCTCTAATGAAATATGGCATTGTACGTCCACGATCATGTTGAATGCCACCTCACAGATAGCTGGAAGAGCCTGAGCGCTCGACCGCGAAGCCAAGAATCTACTTGGGTCGGGTTTCAACTTCTTGGTATCCATGCCGGCAATGGGGGAGGGGTAAACAAGGGCCCGGTTGTGAGACCTTAAGATGGGGCGTTGTCATTTGATGGGCACGCTGACCTGTTGGCTGCCGGGAGTTTCCTTGGTCATGGTGGAGTGTAAGTTGATCCCGCGTCTTTTCCTGAGTAGATCATGGTGACCTAATCGACTCCGACGGGAGTTGTGTGGTTTGTGTGAGGAATACCCCGCCAGCTGGTTTGCAATCGATTATAATCGCCATCATTCCTGGACAGTGAATACTTGATCGAGACAGCGGCACGGTCGCCAATAATATCTTGTGCGCAAGTTGGTTATGTTCACTCATGTTGGTTTAATGATTACTCAATCAATGCGGTTACTTAATGTTGATTGCTTCTACCTAAAATATGAGTAGATGCAGGTGCTAATGTAGTAATGGCAGGATCCAACTTAATTGGATAAACTAGAGAGTCCTTTTGTCACTAAATGATTATTAATAAGCTCATCTTTTGGCAAATAAGGAGTCAGCTACCCCACTATAAAGCCTGACATCCACCAAAGAGTCTTTATTTTCTTTTAGTCGGGTAAGTCTTGCTGAGTACAACGTACTCAGGGTGCAATTCCCAATGTTGTTTGTTGTAGGTTGAAAAACTACCACGGTGGTGACACAGTGGACTTATATCCCACTACGGGAGGAATAGACTTCGGACAAGTCAACTCTTATATCTTATCCTCATGCTTTTGAGGAGTCAACCCTGAGCTGGCACTATATTTAAATATTAGGTGTGAGTGTATTTGCAAAGATTATTCTCTTTCGCTGTTTATTTGAAAACCTAAGTTGTAAAATATTATACTTGTAACCATCGGTGTATTTATAAAGTTTGTAAAAGTAACTTAAGTGAATGAGAACTGCTGAACTTTGTGATCCGGGTGTGACTCTGAGAAAGTTCGAGATCTTTGGGGATTTCGCGGACTACCGGGCTGGTATAATTGCGGTTTACTATTTAAGTTGCTACGGTGGCTTGATTAGTGAACAGTAATTATATTAGTTGGTCGGTTCCGTTATAGATGGCATCAGCTCCATGGTTCAGCACTTACTGTTCATTTGTGTTTAAAAAACAAAAAGATTTGCTTTAAAAAACTATTTGCCAACTTATGGTTATGTAAGTGTTTGAAAAACTATGAGTTCAAAACTAAAGTGTGCCAAAGGTCATGTCCTATATGCCCAGTTAAGAACTACTAGGTGGCTATTTAACAGGCTAACTTTGGGTATTGTATCATATTTTCTTTTGTCGCGCTCATACACGACGGATATGTATGGGGGCCATTCACTTGAATGGTTATGTTTTGATTTCATACTCCTCTACGCTCTGGTAAGTCGGTTCAACGCCAAGGTAAGTGTGAGTTGTGAGAGCATGATCGGATACACTGCCGACCTAGGGGAGTGCTTATATGGCACCTGATTATTTATATGTTTCACACATGTCTATATGAAAGTGTCCCATGTTTGGTTCCCCATGACTAAAGTGGACTAAAATGTTTTAACCACTTTTTAGTAGCTCTTGATGAACTAGTGGAACTAAAGTGTTCTAGTCCCATTTTAATCCATGTGTTTGGCTCTTTCGTCCCTAAAATGACTAAACTTTAGTCCACTTTAGTTTAGAAGGTGGGAACCAAACCGCCCCTAGACCGTGTAGTTGATTTTGCTCTGACGAAAATCCTGCAACAGTGGCATTGGCTGTGCTTGTTTTTGTCGATCTGCAAGTGCAGCAGCAATACAAGCACTTGTACACCCAAGGGTTGCCTCCAGCTCCAGGTCGTTGTTCATCTTCTCCGGATTGTCTGCATGGATAAAACGTTCAGCTTCGTGCAGACACTGAATGCAGCTTAACGAGTAATTCATTTCAGAAGATTGTAAGAGATGAAAAAATGATCATCTCATTGAAAGGAAGAGAACAAGCAAATCATCAGCCTCATCTTTAGCCAGTCACTTCTTTTTTCGAACTTCTGTTGCAAGTTGGAGCAGGATCACTAGGAGCTACTATACTAGGAAGGTTACTAACAGGGCAAATATGTTAATCAGAAACACTATGATGGCGGCTTAAAATACTATTTCGTGTTCACTGTTGACTTTAACCTCTTGAATTCAACTCTGACAGTGAAACTGATAAGAGCAGAGTTACTTGATCAGGGTCAATCACTTCTTTTTTCAAACCTTTTGCTTTACAAAAGAAGCACCTAATCTATGTTCTTTAAATGCATCTAACTTAATCCTCTTTACAGCAGTAGACCAAGGCTCACACAGTAAGTAGAGTGAGCAACAAGTATCATGAGACCAACAGACAGAGGTACTGTTTGTGATGAATGAGCAGCTGCCGCTGCCTGAATATGTTGCTAACTCTAGGCCAGCAATGGTTCAAACACCTTGCTAGACAAAAATTAGCCTTCTCGACATGCTTCATAAGCCGAAACAACAATTCGACAATTCGTTGTGTAACTAGGCATATTGCTGAACCTCTCGGCATTCGACAATTTTGACATAGTAGGACCTGTTGAATATTCTTAATTGTTTTCTAACTGTCTAAGGCACTGTCTGATTTGTCCTTGAGAAGAAACAAGATGACTTATGGTTTCATTAGTTTAGCATTTCTGATCTTATATAACCAGCACACCCACATGTTCCATCCAGAATTGTTTTCTGAAAGAGATTAAGATGCTAAGATGGCTTGGCCGAATGAAGTTACCATGCACATTAGCCAATACCAATCACCCAGAACACCTCACTCACTACTCACATCATCAACTTGCTGCGGTCGACATCTTCCTCACAGTCGAGCACGAGGAGGTCGCCGGCGGGGTTGATGTCAAGGCGTGCAGCTAGATCCCCAACTTGCTGCAGTCGACATCTTCCTCACCCTCACCCACGCCCTCATCGCCGGCAGTGTCGCCGTCCACGACAACGGGAGGCCGCAGAGGCTGTCGTGGTGGCCACGCTGACGAGGACGAGGACGGTGAGCACGGGTGCGCCAGGAGAGGCCACATGGAACCCGCCGCCGCCATCGAGCTCTCCGGACTCGCCGAGTCTGGACCACACAGCGGTGATCTGCTCACGGCCAGCTGCAGAGCTGACGGCTCGACGCCGGCCTCCGCAGCCCACTTGTCCTAGACGCCCTCGGATTGGCGATCAGCAGATTGACGGAGAGCGCGGCGAGTTCCGGGTCGCCGCTCACCGAGGCCGGACCCTCGCCGGCGGCGGCGAGGATGCCACTTTTTTTTAATAAAGGATAGAAACTATCCGGCTTCATCTACCCGTTGGTAGAATCAGACCAAATTATTACAACATCAAAAATAAAAGAAAAAAAAAATGACGGAAGAAAATACATCCCGAACAAGGGGCTCAAGTAGTCCTACACGACCTATTACTTGCACCATGAGTCAATAAGAACACCGACGTCAAGACGAAGCCGCCAATCACGTTTGTCAGACCGAATAAGGTATTGAAAACGTTAGACACCGACCACCATTGAAGATTGGATGTGTCCTTGCTCTAACAAGGCTCAAACCTCCCTCGTCGACGAGCATGTGAATTCTCATACTGTCATACCTTCCTCGGTGATGAGCATGTGGATCTAATGATCCGTGGGAAACAACGGACATGCTCATATCCTCAATTTGTCGAAGGAGTAAGAGAAAGAATAACAATTTATTACATATATTGGTAGTACATATTAATATGGGCGACTTTTGTTATGGACTTTCTATAGACTACTTGAACAATGTCTAAACCGGTCTATGTGAAATATTTTGAACTTATATATGAAATATCTTAAACTCATGGACTACTTTAAAAGAAAATTGAACACTTCTAAAAACGAGTTGTTTAGAAGGCTTCACACGCATGGGTCTATGTCTGGCCACTAACAAAAATCCTTTACTCTCTGCCATCCTAAAGGCTAAAAATTACAACAACAAATCATTCTGGATTATATTGCCACTAATGATGGACCCAAATGCATTTTCTGGTCTTCTGTTTTGCAGGAGCTGTGCAACAATGTTGTGGACTTTTTTTAATTTTTAATCCTTTTTTAATCAATATTCTAAAAATATACCGCATCAAAACATATTTGCATGTCATATCCTTTTTGTCGCGCCAAAGGAAATAGCGTGACCAAACCACTATGTCGCGCCACATGCAATGGCGCGATAGGGTCGCCACCATGGCGGGCAGCGTTGACCAAGGCCCACCTTGTCGCGCCACATGCAATGGCGCGACTAGTCTCTCGCGCCAATTCATTTGGCGCGACAGCGATACAATCCATACAACCACACACTCTCGCTAATTATAGCATCCAATTTGCATGCAAGAGTAAAACATGACCATTCTTCTCTATTATCTTCTCCTTTTATTGAGATTAAAGCACTATTTTAAGATTTTCAATAAAACTATTGTTTATATTATCATGCATACACTATATTGATATATATGGTCTCATTTGATCTTTTATTTACTAGGATATGTTCTTGCTATCCATTATAATTAGTCTACATTGATGATTCATGCTAAGTAGAAGTTTAAGTGATTTTAAAGATAATACACAAGTGTTATGTAACTATCTTAATATTTATCTCTAGTATGAACACATGTGACAACTAGGCCCAAATTAAATTGAAGATGGATATGGCTGGAGCCTTTCCTTTCTAGTTTGGATAGAACGAACAATCCACCTATCTCACTTGTGCCAATCGGATCGTAGGCCTTGCTAGTTAGATATCAATACATCAAGAAAACACATCATTTTATTGCACATAACATTTTTTGCTCTTGTGTAGAAATAAGAATATGAATTATTCCCTACGTCCTAAAATATATTTAGTATATTTCCATTTGTCGTAAGTCAATCACCCCAATTTTGATCTAATTTATAGAAAAATATAATAATAGATATCATATAAACTCTACTAGAAATATTATGATATGCATTTCTTATAACTTACCTTTTTTTATGTGGTAGAAGTTAATATGTTTCTCTAAGCAACATCTTTATAAAAATATTTGCAACATACGTTTCAAACTGATAAAATATTTAAAACATACACTTACAATATTCGTTTGAAATTGATAAATTGTTTAAAAACATACACTTGCATACACCGTCCATATAAATTGTCATGCGACAGCACATCAAGTGGCAAAGAGACCTTCGGCATGCAACCTTAAAATAGTTGATGGCCATCGTCCTATGTTTAGGATGGCTTATGTATAGCAATTATATGATCATGCTTTATTCTTGCATGACAATTGGGTGCTATAATTAGCAAGAGTGTGTGGTTGCATGGATTGTATGGCTCCATCCCTCCAAATGAATTGGTGCGAGAGGCTTGTCGCGCCATTGCATGTGCCGCGACAAGGTGGGGCCTCGGTCAACACTGCTCGCCACGGTGCTGACCCTATCGTGCCATTGCACGTGGCGCGACACAGTGGTTTGGTCGCGCCATTTGCTTTGGCGTGACAAAAAGGGATATGACATGCAAATATGTTTTGATCTGGTATATTTT
>JAENPR010003025.1:0-15539 GCA_018135685.1 Themeda triandra
TCGGGCACTCCTCATCTTGCCGCCGGCCATGGATGAAGCTTCTGGTGGATTCCGCAAACTCTGTTTTGAACGAGAGAGAAAACCGAATCAAAACAAGCCGAATTACACAATAAAATGTCGGGCAGTTAAAACGAGTTAGTCACGCAATGAAAAGTAAGTTAGATGTCTAAGCCAAGTCTTTCTACCGTTTGACCCGACATGACCGAATCAGCTTTGGGTGCGGCAATAACTTGATTGCGGCTCTATTTTATGGGTTTCACCCATTCACGCTTGGCAAGCATCGACATACCCGGGCGTCTTCGTCTTCTCGATGCCGTTTTCGCTTCGGCTGCAGCGCGTTCACGGATGTTTTGAGCGCCCGTCACGGGGGCGCCCCCGCGACCGCGCAGAAGACGGCAATGGGCAGATCCCGACCCGATTTCAGCATCAATCCTCCTTCTCTTGATTGGGGGAAGCCGATCAGGATACTCTACATTCATGCGTCCCCAAATTCGGTTGAGGCGCCGAAAGGACCCAAGCTTGGCCATGCTCAAATCATACTCCTTATCATTGAATGGATCACACAGTCGATTGGCTCGCTTCTCCATTTCCTTCACAAATTCAGAATCTGAATCATAGCCAGGCGGCCTGGACAGATTCACCGAAGGCCCTCGATACCCTTTATAGTAAGAAAAACCATCAAACTTCATGCTTGTGCAAAGCGGCCACTGGCCATGAGAAAGCATTTCCTCAATTAGATCCCGGGAGTGCCTTTGTTTGTCCTCGATAGGATTCGGCAGCTGACATCATCAAGCGGCCTCATAGCCATTTCGGAGGGTTGAAAACGGCCCCTCCATCGAGTCATGACCGAAACTAGAGGATGAGCTTTCGGTCGGCCTTCTTCCTTAGCAAGTGCTACTTCGGCATCACTACGAGACGCGGTAGTAAAACCGGTGTTTTTCCAATCTTGCCACTTGTTCTTAAAAGTCTGCACTATGCAAGCGGTGGTGTTACCCCGCGGGGGACAAGTTATACGGCCAGCCCAGCTTGAAGTTCCTTGGTTCCGGCATCATCGGTCCCATAGGTGGAGTACAACTGAGATTTCATAGTGCCGAGCAAACACCGGAACACTTAGCTCGCTTCCCATCATTTACGAGCCATAGCATAGCTCGGACGCACTATCGCATTCGGCGTTAGATGATGAAACTGCGGGTTGAAGCATCAAAACTTCAGCTAGAGAGCCTTCAACGGGAAGTGTAGCCCGGCCCGGAAATAGTCCCTGAATACGAGAGCTTCATACGGTGCGGGTTTCGGGTATTCTTCGGCCCCGGGAGACCGGCTTTGGCTACGCTCATAGGGGGTCAAAATGCCGTCACGTTGATATTGATTTAGCATCCGCACGCTGGATTTGGACCGATCTAGGCGGCATGACCAGCCAGTGTGCCTTGGTCCTCGGGGTGGCCTCGGTGGTCGAGCGGGGGCTGATTCGGCTACCTCTTCAGCACGAGGAGCCGAACTGCCCTCATCCTGGCCCTGAGCAGCACGAGCCTCTTTCTCACTTCACGGCAGATCAAAGCATTCAACATATTCATCTGGTCATCATCCTCTTCGTCGGTTGTTTCATCCAGTTCGGGTGCGGGTCGGGCGACGCATAGCTGCGAGAGGCATTGGCCTTTTCCCCGGTGGAATATTACGCCTTGCTTTCACTAGAACTCGGCCGGAAGCGGTCCCGGCGCCCGGCCGATTCATCACCGTTTCGGCTCCGGAAGCCGAAGCATCGGTATAGTCGGGACCAGCGACATGGTTAGCAATACACAATGAAAAAACCCACGCGTGACTATAAAAGGAAGAAAGCGGAGATTAAAAATAGTGCAGCAATGGTAAGTATGAGTTCGAAAGTGAAAACACTTCGACAAAGCGCACGGATGAAGAACTAAGCCGTAGGTCATCGCCTTGGAGGAAACCGAAGGGGAAGACTTGAGGAAGAACGAAGCCATGGGGTGGAATAGGAAGCCCAGGAAATGGTGTTTCGGTCGAATGCAAATACGTTGGGCGCAACACGCGAAACAATCGCAGATGCCCGAGGCACAGATAAACCAACCCAGAATCGGAGGCTTAGGCAAGCCCGAATTAGCAAAGGGGGCTTCCCGCGGTCTGCCTTGTGAGAAGATGTCGTAGCGAGTCGGAGCTTTTTATAGGCATGCTGCAGCGGCCGTTCGCGGTTAAGCCAACCGCCTCGGTCACACGCATCCGAGCAAATTAACGGTTAAAAAAAAAATCGTCCTCTCCGCGGGACGCTTGAGTACTTCGGTTATCATCCGCGAGTCGGCGGCGACGGGTGAAGACAAGTCAATTCGGTCACCGGCTAGGCTTTGTTGGGTGACAACCGGGACCTGGGCACCCCGTCCCGCCGAAAAGACGGAGGATCGATTCGGTCGACCAAGCCGAAACGGCCGTCTGGATGATTCGGTCGATTTACTAACCAGCTGAAGGCAGGTGGATGTTTCGGTTGGCTAGCCGAAACGGAGAAACCGTTGATTCGGTTGTCTAAGGCATTCGGCCGGGTTGCGGCGACTGGCCGCCCGGGGCAAAGGGTGCCGGGGTGCCGCTGCATGGGGGCTTTGGTTACCCTAGCCGAATCACCCCCGGGTGGTCGGTAATGATTTCTTCTTGTGCGGGGACGTTTCTTCACTCTGTGAAGATTACTTACGCTGAGGTGGGCACGGTGTTGTCGGCCATTCGGCGGCTTAGCGTGACGGAAGGCGCATTTACACCCTGTTACCAACTAGCGGAGTGCTCTCGGGAAAGCGGCTGGGGGCATTTTGGTCATGTAAAAGCCTACGGGCTCCTATAAATATTGCCCTGATGGGAATGTACAAGGGACTGGACTACAATGGAATGCAATGAGCTTGTGTTCTGTTCGTTTTGTGTTCTGTGTGTCTTTTCGTAGTTATATTCAGCATCTCTCGTTGAGTATATTCGGGTTTACCACCGGAGGGGGTTCTAAGGTTTTGCCTTAGAACAACAGCCGGTTCCTGCGCGTCCTACGGCTCCTCGCACCAAGTCAAGCACGCCCATGCGCCATGCTTAAGGCGTTTTGACACCTCTGGCCTCTCCACCACAGCATTTATTGCGGCTCGAGGACCCGAATGGCCCATAACCATGGCTCCACGGTTCAGAACTGCCATATTTGCACACACGACTATGCTACCGCACAGGCTGGTTCTGCGTGTCCTCGGCTCTAGGCACTAGGTCAAGCACAGACCGTATGCCATAGTTAAGGTGTTTTGATGCCTCTGGGCTCACCACCACAATGTTTGTCATCACCGAGAGCCGACGGCCCATAACCACGGCTCTATGACTCCAGAACTTCCATATTTGCACACCTGTGTCTTCTTATGCACGGCCGGATCTGTGCATCCTGGCTCGACAGGGTCAAGCATGTCCATACGGCATGGTTAAGCCATTTTGATGCCTCTCTCCTCTCCACCATAGAGTTTTCCATCACCCAAGAGCCCGAAGGGCCTAACCAGTTCCACGGCTCCAAAAGCGCCATATTTGCACACACAACCATCTTTGCCGCATGTGGTGGTTCCAACGCGTCCTATGGCTCCTGGCACGAGTCAAGCATGCCCGTACACCATGGTTAAGGCATTTTGACATCCCAGCTTCTCTACCATAGTGTTTGCCATAGCTCCCAGGCACGATGGCCCTTAACCACCTCGGCTCCACGGCTCAGGCTTGCCATATTTGCACACACGACTTTGTTGCCGCACGGTCGGTTCCTGCGCGTCCTACGGCACCTCGCACCAAGTCAAGCACGCCCATGCGCCATGGTTAAGGCGTTTGGCACCTCAGCCTCTCCACCACAGCATTTATTGCGGCTCGAGGACCGAATGGCCCATAACCATGGCTCACGGCTCTAGAGCGCCATATTTGCACACACGACTATGCTACCGCCCGGCCGGTTCCTGCGTGTCCTACGGCTCTCGGCACTAGGTCAAGCACGGCCGTATGCCATAGTTAAGGTGTTTTGATGCCTCTGGCCTCACCACCACAATGTTTGTCATCACCCGAGCCGACGGCCCTTAACCACAGCTCCATGACTCGAACTTCCATATTTGCACACAGGCGTGCTGCCCGCACGGCAGGATCCTGGCATCCTATGGCTCCATGCCAGGTCAAGCATGCCCGTACGCCATGGTTAAGCCATTTTGATGCCTCTCTCCTCTCCACCATAGAGTTTTCCATCACCCAGGCGAAGGGCCCTTAACCACGGTTCCACGGCTCCAGCGCCATATTTGCACACACAACCATGCTGCCGCATGGTCGGTTCCAACGCGTCCTATGGCTCCTGGCATAGAGTCAAGCATGCCCGTACGCCATGGTTAAGGCATTTTGACACATCTGGCTTCTCTACCATAGTGTTTGCCATAGCTCGAGAGCACTTTGAATGCCCTTAACCTCGGCTCCACGGCTCGAGCGCCATATTTGCACACCCAGCGACTTTGCCCGCCGGGCGGTTCCTGCGCGTCCTACGGCTCCTCGCACCAAGTCAAGCACGCCCATGCGCCATGGTTAAGGCGTTTTGACACCTCTGGCCTCTCCACCACAGCATTTATTGCGGCTCGAGGACCCGAATGGCCCTTAACCATGGCTCCACGGCTCTAGAACTGCCATATTTGCACACACGACTGTGCTACCGCACAGCCGGTTCCTGTGTGTCCTACGGCTCCCGGCACCAGGTCAAGCACGCCCGTATGCCATGGTTAAGGCATTTTGATGCCTCTGGCCTCACCACCACAATGTTTGTCATCACCCAAGAGCCCGAACGGCCCTTAACCACGGCTCCATGACTCAGAACTTCCATATTTGCACACACCCCGTGCTGCCGCACGGCCGGATCTGTGCATCCTATGGCTCGACACCGGGTCAAGCATGCCGTACGCCATGGTTAAGCCATTTTGATGCCTCTCTCCTCTCCACCATAGAGTTTTCCATCACCCAAGAGCCGAAGGGCCTTAACCACGGTTCCACGGCTCCAAAACTGCCATATTTGCACACACAACCATGCTGCCGCATGGTCGGTTCCAAGCGTCCTATGGCTCCTGGCACAGAGTCAAGCATGCCCGTACGCCATGGTTAAGGCATTTTGACACATCTGGCTTCTCTACCATAGTGTTTGCCATAGCTCAAGAGCCTGAATGGCCCTTAACCTCGGCTCCATGGCTACAGAACTGCCATATTTGCACACACGACTTTGTTGCCGCACGGTCGGTTCCTTCGCGTCCTACGGCTCCTCGCACCAAGTCAAGCACGCCCATGCGCCATGGATAAGGCGTTTTGGCACCTCTGGCCTCTCCACCACAGCATTTATTACGGCTCGAGGACCTAAATGGCCCTTAACCATGGCTCCACAGCTCTAGAACTGCCATATTTGCACACACGACTATGCTACCGCACGTAGGTTCTGCGTGTCCTCGGCTCTCGGCACTAGGTCAAGCACGACCGTATGCCATAGTTAAGGTATTTTGATGCCTCGGGCTCACCACCACAATGTTTGTCATCACCCGAGAGCCGAATGGCCCTTAACCACGGCTCCATGACTCGAACTTCCATATTTGCACACACGGCTGCCGCACGAGCGGATCTGTGCATCCTATGGCTCCGGCACCGGGTCAAGCATGCCCGTACGCCATGGTTAAGCCATTTTGATGCCTCTCTCCTCTCCACCATAGAGTTTTCCATCACCCAAGAGCCCGAAGGGCCCTTAACCACGGTTCCACGGCTCCAAAACGCCATATTTGCACACACAACCATGCTGCCGCATGGTCGGTTCCAACGCGTCCTATGGCTCGGCACGAGTCAAGCATGCCCGTACGCCATGGTTAAGGCATTTTGACACATCGGCTTCTCTACCATAGTGTTTGCCATAGCTCGAGAGCACGAATGGCCCTTAACCTCGGCTCCACGGCTCAAAGCGCCATATTTGCACACACGACTTTCTTTGCCGCCGCACGGCCGGTTCTGTGCGTCCTACGGCTCCTCGCACCAAGTCAAGCACGCCCATGCGCCATGGTTAAGGCGTTTTGACACCTACGGCCTCTCCACCACAGCATTTATTGCGGCTCGAGGACCCGAATGGCCCTTAACCATGGCTGCGGCTCTCGGCTGCCATATTTGCACACACGACTATGCTACCGCCGGCCGGTTCTGCGTGTCCTACGGCTCTCGGCACTAGGTCAAGCACGGCCGTATGCCATAGTTAAGGTGGTTTGATGCCTGGGCTCACCACCACAATGTTTGTCATCACCCGAGAGCCCGAACGGCCCTTAACCACGGCTCCATGACTCGAACTTCCATATTTGCACACACGGCTTGTCTTTGCCGCACGGCCGGATCACATTGCATCCTATGGCTCCGGCACCGGGTCAAGCATGCCCGTTCGCCATGGTTAAGCCATTTTGATGCCTCTCTCCTCTCCACCATAGAGTTTTCCATCACCCAAGAGCCCGAAGGGCCCTTAACCATGGTTCCACGGCTCCAAAACTGCCATATTTGCACACACAACCATCTTTGCCGCATGGTCGGTTCTGCGTCCTATGGCTCTGGCACGAGTCAAGCATGCCGTACGCCATGGTTAAGGCATTTTGACACATCGGCTTCTCTACCATAGTGTTTGCCATAGCTCGAGAGCACGAATGGCCCTTAACCTCGGCTCACGGCTCAGGCGCCATATTTGCACACGACTTTGTTGCCGCATGGTCGGTTCCTTCGCGTCCTACGGCTCCTCGCACCAAGTCAAGCACGCCCATGCGCCATGGTTAAGGCATTTTGACACCTCGGCCTCTCCACCACGGCATTTATTACGGCTCGAGGACCGAATGGCCCTTAACCATGGCTCCACGGCTCTAGAAGCTACCATATTTGCACACACGACTATGCTACCGCACGGTAGGTTCTGCGTGTCCTACGACTCTCGGCACTAGGTCAAGCACGGACCGTATGCCATAGTTAAGGTGTTTTGATGCCTCTGGGCTCACCACCACAATGTTTGTCATCACCGAGAGCCCGAATGGCCCTTAACCACAGCTCCATGACTCGAGAACTTCCATATTTTTGTTGTCTTTGCCGCACGCCGGATCTGTGCATCCTATGGCTCCGGCACCGGTCAAGCATGCCGTACGCCATGGTTAAGCCATTTTGATGCCTCTCTCCTCTCCACCATAGAGTTTTCCATCACCCAAGAGCCCGAAGGGCCCTTAACCACGGTTCACGGCTCCAAAAGCGCCATATTTGCACACACAACCATCTTTGCCGCATGGTCGGTTCAAACGTCCTATGGCTCTGGCACGAAGTCAAGCATGCCCGTACGCCATGGTTAAGGCATTTTGACACATCGGCTTCTCTACCATAGTGTTTGCCATAGCTCGAGCTTGAATGGCCCTTAACCTCGGCTCCACGGCTCAGCGCCATATTTGCACACACGACTTTCTTGCCCGCACGGCGGTTCCTGCGCGTCCTACGGCTCCTCGCACCAAGTCAAGCACGCCCATGCGCCATGGTTAAGGCGTTTTGACACCTCTGGCCTCTCCACCATAGCATTTATTGCGGCTCGAGGACCGAATGGCCCTTAACCATGGCTCCACAGCTCTAGAACTGCCATATTTGCACACACGACTATGCTACCGCACGGCCCGGTTCTGCGTGTCCTACGGCTCTCGGCACTAGGTCAAGCACGACCGTATGCCATAGTTAAGGTATTTTGATGCCTCGGCCTCACCACCACAATGTTTGTCATCACAGAGAGCCCGACGGCCCTTAACCATAGCTCCATGACTCGAGAACTTCCATATTTGCACACACGGCTTGTGCTGCCGCACGGCGGATCCTGTGCATCCTATGGCTCCCGGCACCGGGTCAAGCATGCCCGTACGCCATGGTTAAGCCATTTGATGCCTCTCTCCTCTCCACCATAGAGTTTTCCATCACCCAAGAGCCCGAAGGGCCCTTAACCACGGTTCCACGGCTCCAAAGCTGCCATATTTGCACACACAACCATCTTTGCCGCATGGTCGGTTCTGCGTCCTATGGCTCTGGCACGAGTCAAGCATGCCCGTACGCCATGGTTAAGGCATTTTGACACATCGGCTTCTCTACCATAGTGTTTGCCATAGCTCGAGAGCACGAATGGCCCTTAACCTCGGCTCCACGGCTCCAGAACTGCCATATTTGCACACACGACTTTTCTTTGCCCTTGCACGGTTCTGCGCGTCCTACGGCTCCTCGCACCAAGTCAAGCACGCCCATGCGCCATGGTTAAGGCGTTTTGACACCTCGGCCTCTCCACCACAGCATTTATTGCGGCTCGAGGACCGAATGGCCCTTAACCATGGCTCCCGGCTCTAGAACGCCATATTTGCACACACGACTATGCTACCGCACGGCCCGGTTCTGCGTGTCCTGACGGCTCGGCACTAGGTCAAGCACGACCGTATGCCATGGTTAAGGTATTTTGATGCCTCTGGCCTCACCACCACAATGTTTGTCATCACCCGAGAGCCCGAACGGCCCTTAACCACAGCTCCATGACTCGGAACTTCCATATTTGCACACACGGCTGTCTTTGCCCCGCCGGATCGGATCTGTGCATCCTATGGCTCCCGGCACCGGGTCAAGCATGCCCGTACGCCATGGTTAAGCCATTTTGATGCCTCTCTCCTCTCCACCATAGAGTTTTCCATCACCCAAGAGCCCGAAGGGCCCTTAACCACGGTTCCACGGCTCCAAAGCTGCCATATTTGCACACACAACCATCTTTGCCGCATGGTCGGTTCTGCAGCGTCCTATGGCTCTAGCACGAGTCAAGCATGCCCGTACGCCATGGTTAAGGCATTTTGACACATCGGCTTCTCTACCATAGTGTTTGCCATAGCTCGAGAGCTGAATGGCCCTTAACCTCGGCTCCACGGCTCGAGCGCCATATTTGCACACACGACTTTCTTTGCCGCACGGCGGTTCTGCGCGTCCTACGGCTCCTCGCACCAAGTCAAGCACGCCCATGCGCCATGGTTAAGGCGTTTTGACACCTCGGCCTCTCCACCACAGCATTTATTGCGGCTCGAGGACCCGAATGGCCCTTAACCATGGCTCCATAGCTCTAGAAGCGCCATATTTGCACACACGACTATGCTACCGCACGGCCGGTTCTGCGTGTCCTACGGCTCTCGGCACTAGGTCAAGCACGACCGTATGCCATAGTTAAGGTGTTTTGATGCCTCTGGGCTCACCACCACAATGTTTGTCATCACCGAGAGCCCGAACGGCCCTTAACCACGGCTCCATGACTCCAGAACTTCCATATTTGCACACACGGTGGCTTGTCTTTTGCCGCCGGCCCGGATCCTGTGCATCCTATGGCTCCGGCACCGGGTCAAGCATGCCGTACGCCATGGTTAAGCCATTTTGATGCCTCTCTCCTCTCCACCATAGAGTTTTCCATCACCCAAGAGCCCGAAGGGCCCTTAACCACGGTTCCACGGCTCCAAAGCGCCATATTTGCACACACAACCATCTTTGCCGCATGGTCGGTTCCAACGCGTCCTATGGCTCTGGCACGAGAGTCAAGCATGCCGTACGCCATGGTTAAGGCATTTTGACACATCGGCTTCTCTACCATAGTGTTTGCCATAGCTCGAGAGCCTGAATGGCCCTTAACCTCGGCTCCACGGCTCCGAAGCGCCATATTTGCACACACGACTTTCTTTGCCGCACGGCGGTTCCTGCGCGTCCTACGGCTCCTCGCACCAAGTCAAGCACGCCCATGCGCCATGGTTAAGGCGTTTTGACACCTCTGGCCTCTCCACCACAGCATTTATTTGCGGCTCGAGGACCCGAATGGCCCTTAACCATGGCTCCACGGCTCTAGAACTGCCATATTTGCACACACGACTATGCTACCGCACGGGCGGTTCTGCGTGTCCTACGGCTCTCGGCACTAGGTCAAGCACGACCGTATGCTATAGTTAAGGTATTTTGATGCCCTCGGCTCACCACCACAATGTTTGTCATCACCGAGAGCCCGAACGGCCCTTAACCACGGCTCCATGACTCCAGAACTTCCATATTTGCACACACGGCGTGTCTTTGCCCCGCACGGCCGGATCCTGTGCATCCTATGGCTCCGCACCGGGTCAAGCATGCCCGTACGCCATGGTTAAGCCATTTTGATGCTCTCTCCTCTCCACCATAGAGTTTTCCATCACCCAAGAGCCCGAAGGGCCCTTAACCACGGTTCCACGGCTCCAAAGCTGCCATATTTGCACACACAACCATCTTTGCCGCATGGTCGGTTCAACGCGTCCTATGGCTCTGGCACGAAGTCAAGCATGCCCGTACGCCATGGTTAAGGCATTTTGACACATCGGCTTCTCTACCATAGTGTTTGCCATAGCTCGAGAGCACTGAATGGCCCTTAACCTCGGCTCCACGGCTCCGAAGCGCCATATTTGCACACACGACTTTCTTTGCCGCACGGCGTCGGTTCTGCGCGTCCTACGGCTCCTCGCACCAAGTCAAGCACGCCCATGCGCCATGGTTAAGGCGTTTTGACACCTCGGCCTCTCCACCACAGCATTTATTGCGGCTCGAGGACCCGAATGGCCCTTAACCATGGCTCCACGGCTCTAGAAGCTGCCATATTTGCACACACGACTATGCTACCGCACGGCCGGTTCTGCGTGTCCTACGGCTCTCGGCACTAGGTCAAGCACGACCGTATGCCATAGTTAAGGTGTTTTGATGCCTCGGGCTCACCACCACAATGTTTGTCATCACCGAGAGCCCGAACGGCCCTTAACCATAGCTCCATGACTCGAGAACTTCCATATTTGCACACACATGTCTTGCCGCCGCCCGGATCTGTGCATCCTATGGCTCCCGGCACCGGGTCAAGCATGCCCGTACGCCATGGTTAAGCCATTTTGATGCCTCTCTCCTCTCCACCATAGAGTTTTCCATCACCCAAGAGCCCGAAGGGCCCTTAACCACGGTTCCACGGCTCCAAAACTGCCATATTTGCACACACAACCATCTTTGCCGCATGGTCGGTTCTGCGTCCTATGGCTCTGGCACGAGAGTCAAGCATGCCCGTACGCCATGGTTAAGGCATTTTGACACATCGGCTTCTCTACCATAGTGTTTGCCATAGCTCGAGAGCTGAATGGCCCTTAACCTCGGCTCACGGCTCCGAGCGCCATATTTGCACACACGACTTTCTTTTGCCGCACGGCCGGTTCTGCGCGTCCTACGGCTCCTCGCACCAAGTCAAGCACGCCCATGCGCCATGGTTAAGGCGTTTTGACACCTCTGGCCTCTCCACCACAGCATTTATTGCGGCTCGAGGACCGAATGGCCCTTAACCATGGCTCCCGGCTCTAGAGCGCCATATTTGCACACACGACTATGCTACCGCACGGCCGGTTCTGCGTGTCCTACGGCTCTCAGCACTAGGTCAAGCACGGCCGTATGCCATAGTTAAGGTGTTTTGATGCCTCTGGGCTCACCACCACAATGTTTGTCATCACCCGAGAGCCCGAACGGCCCTTAACCACAGCTCCATGACTCGAACTTCCATATTTGCACACACGGATTTTGTCTTTGCCGCACGGCCGGATCTGTGCATCCTATGGCTCCGGCACCGGGTCAAGCATGCCGTACGCCATGGTTAAGCCATTTTGATGCCTCTCTCCTCTCCACCATAGAGTTTTCCATCACCCAAGAGCCCGAAGGGCCCTTAACCACGGTTCCACGGCTCCAAAGCTGCCATATTTGCACACACAACCATCTTTGCCGCATGGTCGGTTCAACGCGTCCTATGGCTCTGGCACGAGTCAAGCATGCCGTACGCCATGGTTAAGGCATTTTGACACATCGGCTTCTCTACCATAGTGTTTGCCATAGCTCAAGAGCTGAATGGCCCTTAACCTCGGCTCCACGGCTCCCGAAGCGCCATATTTGCACACACGACTTTTCTTGCCCTTGCCCCGGTTCTGCGCGTCCTACGGCTCCTCGCGCAAGTCAAGCACGCCCATGCGCCATGGTTAAGGCGTTTTGACACCTCTGGCCTCTCCACCACAGCATTTATTGCGGCTCGAGGACCCGAATGGCCCTTAACCATGGCTCCACGGCTCTAGAGCTGCCATATTTGCACACACGACTATGCTACCGCACCGGTAGGTTCTGCGTGTCCTACGGCTCTCGGCACTAGGTCAAGCACGACCGTATGCCATAGTTAAGGTGTTTTGATGCCTCACTGGGCTCACCACCACAATGTTTGTCATCACCCGAGAGCCCGACGGCCCTTAACCATAGCTCCATGACTCGAGAACTTCCATATTTGCACACACTCTTGTCTTTGCCCGCACGGCGGATCTGTGCATCCTATGGCTCCGGCACCAGGTCAAGCATGCCGTACGCCATGGTTAAGCCATTTTGATGCCTCTCTCCTCTCCACCATAGAGTTTTCCATCACCCAAGAGCCCGAAGGGCCCTTATACATGGTTCCACGGCTCCAAAAGCGCCATATTTGCACACACAACCATGCTTTGCATGGTCGGTTCAGCAGCGTCCTATGGCTCCTGGCACAGAGTCAAGCATGCCCGTACGCCATGGTTAAGGCATTTTGACACATCTGGCTTCTCTACCATAGTGTTTGCCATAGCTCGAGAGCTTGAATGGCCCTTAACCTCGGCTCCACGGCTTCAGAACTGCCATATTTGCACACACGACTTTCTTTGCCGCACGGCCCGGTTCTGCGCGTCCTACGGCTCCTCGCACCAAGTCAAGCACGCCCATGCGCCATGGTTAAGGCGTTTTGACACCTCTGGCCTCTCCACCACAGCATTTATTTTGGCTCGAGGACCCGAATGGCCCTTAACCATGGCTCCACGGCTCTAGAACTGCCATATTTGCACACACGACTATGCTACCGCACTACAGCCCCGGTTCCTGCGTGTCCTACAGCTCTCGGCACTAGGTCAAGCACGACCGTATGCCATAGTTAAGGTGTTTGATGCCTCTCGGCTCACCACCACAATGTTTGTCATCACCCGAGCCCGAACGGCCCTTAACCACAGCTCCATGACTCAAGAACTTCCATATTTGCACACACGGCTGTCTTGCCGCACGGCCGGATCTGTGCATCCTATGGCTCCCGGCACCGGGTCAAGCATGCCCGTACGCCATGGTTAAGCCATTTGATGCCTCTCTCCTCTCCACCATAGAGTTTTCCATCACCCAAGAGCCGAAGAACCCTTAACCACGGTTCCACGGCTCCAAAGCGCCATATTTGCACACACAACCATCTTTGCCGCATGGTCGGTTTGCCATATTTGCACACACTGACTTTCTTGCACATTTGGTTCCTGCGCGTCCTCTGGCTCCTCGCGCCCAAGTGAAGCACGCCCGTCGCCATGGTTAAGGCATTTTGACACCCTCTTGGCCTCCACCACAGCATTTATTGCGGCTCGGGATGTTGGTATAAATTAAGTGCAACTAAAATATAGAGGATTTTGCACAGCGCCTATGAGAACATACCATTGTAGCATTTTACCGGAGTAAACCAGGTATCGTTATTTATATTTTACCACGGGAAGCAAGGGTTAAAGAATCACGATAACACACCATCATGTATCTACTAACTTAGTAAATCAACTAGACTAAAGCGAGGGGTAAATGATATATATATAAATAAGGTAATATAAATAATAAAGCACATGAGAATGTTACGCCATTTGAGGTCACCCCTAAAGGGCAGCGAGAAGAACTAGAAAACACGGAATTACAACACCCAAATAAACAAACGCAAACTCGTAGCACCAAGTCACTCCCGGCTAAAACACGCGGAGTCCGAAGTCCCATGGCGTCCCTGTGGGGGTCTATTTATAGGAGGTCATGTTGCATTTTGTACAAGAATGCCCCCGGCAACCCCTAATTTCAACGTACGGGAGCTTGGCGACCACGGGGCGCACGAGGTAAATGGCCCAAGGGCCCACTTTTTGCCGGCTAACCGCCAGCCAACACACATCCCAGGAAGCTTCTTTGCGCAGCCGCAGGTGTGGAATCACACCGAATGCTTGTGACCTACTGTACCGGGGCTTCTTTCTGGCACCGACTGATGATACGAGCATGCGCCTTCCTGCACCATCGGGCCTTTCCGTTCGGGGGACGATGTCGGCCGCGAATGTGCGCCTTCTCGCGCTATCCCGGAATTCCCGCTTGGCGCTGGCGTCTTAGAATGCGCGCTGCCTTTCCTTGGCTATCCCGGATTTCCGCCCGGGCGCCACGTCGATTCCGTGCGCATCCTCGCTATCGGGGTCTCGCGTCGACGCCCTCGCGGCGATGCCTGGCATGCGCGTCTCCCCGCCATTAGGGTTCCGTTCCGGCCGCCGTAGGCTGTGCCGAATGCGCATCCTCTGTGCAATCGGTGTTTCCGCCTGTGTTGGCCTGATGCGCGTCTTCCACGCTATCGGCCGTGCTGCGTACATCAAACACACGAGCACCCAATTTGAGGAGACGGGTGGCCAATTCCACTCACGCCCCAACGGTAGCCCTCCGGTCTTGCCCGGAAGGGCGTTCCGAGGCAAGGCCCCATATGCTCCGCTATGCCGAATGTGACCGTGCCGAATGTGCCGGCACCGCCCCCGGGGATGAGGAGACGTTAATTTTTGCCTCGATTCACGTGAAGCGACGCGCCACCTCCCCCACGGCCGCCCCTGCCTATAAAGCGGCATGCGCGGGAGAAGCGGGCACTTAGCTCTAACGGCCTTTGCCTCCGACGCATTGAGGATTGCTTCGGTCTCCGCATCCGAATTTTCCTCCTCATTCGGTAAGGCATTTGCACTTTGGTTTCTTTGCGTTGGTTATGCTTTCGAGTTTGGGTGAGGTGGATCTAGGTAAGGTACCCTATTGGATCTAGGTATCAGCCCTGGCCCAGACACGATTTCGTTTTCTTCATAGCTCGGAAGCTGGGCACCCTATTGGAGCGATCGCCTATGTCCGAAAGCTCCTCGTGCGGGATTCGGCGGGAACAGCCCACAACTCCGCATCAAGACTCTACGCACTGCGGCGGCGAGCGGCCAAGCTAAGCCAATCCGGATCGAGAGAACATGTCACATGATTCTAGAGCCGGCTTGGGGAACGAAATAGTTGAACCAATGATGTGTTGTAGCGCCCGCGATAACGGCGCCGTGGTTGATTTGTCCGCGAAGAAACTATTAGCGGCCAAGGGAGCGGCCGGGGTGGCGGGTGAAGAATATACTGCGAATCTACGCGGAATATGATGGGGCAAAAAGGAGCGCGGCGTCCGCCAGACCGAGATGGGGGTGAAGGCATCGAATGCGGCCCGACCCGTAAAGCCGCCGTGTCGGGAATCGAGGGGCACACCGGCATCATATGCCGATCTAAGGTTGACGGAGCGACTCGACTCGTACCAACGCAGCGGCCCTGCGAGCGCATTTGAGCGCGAAAGGAGCCGAGCTCGGGGGCGAGGTTACCCCAAG
>JAENPR010002627.1:0-48222 GCA_018135685.1 Themeda triandra
TGAACCGGTGCCGAGAGAGCACGTGGATACACGAGATCCGTGCGCCGGCACGTCGTGTGTGCAATTATGGATGCAGGTCGTGGAGCTATAGTTAGGACGTTCGGGCTCTCGGGTGATGACAAACATTGTGGTGGTGGGGCCGGTGGTGTCAAAATGCCTTAACCATGGCATACGGTCGTGCTTGACCTAGTGTGTCGAGAGGAGCCCATAGGACATGTAGAGCCGCATGGAAATTGCGGTAACAATCAGTGTCTAATGCAAAAATATAGCGGTTCCAAACGGGTGGGCCATGGTTAAGTGCCATTCGGGTTCTTGGGCGGCAACAAATGCTGTGGTCGGGAGGCCCGGCGGTGTAAAAACGCCTTAACCATTGTGCATGGGCGTGCTTGACTTGGTGCGAGGCAGTAGGATGCGCGGAGACCGGCCGTGCGGCAGCAAAGTCGTGTGCAAAATATGAAACGATTCTGGAGCCGTGGAGCCGAGGTTAAGTGCCATTGAGGCTCTAAGTGATGGCAAAGCGCGCGCTATGGTAAGAGAGGCCGGAAGTGTCAAAATGCCTTAACCATGGCGTACGGGCATGCTTGACTCGGAAGGCGGGAGCCATAAAATGCGTTGCGGAACCGGCCGTGCGCGGCATGATCGAGTGTGCAAATATGGCGGTTTTTGGAGCCGTGGAGGCATGGTTAAGGGCCCTTCGGGCTCTCAAGTGATGGAAAACTCTATGGTGGAGAGGTGAGAGGCATCAAAATGGCTTAACCCATGAGCGTACGGCGTGTTTGACCCGGTGCGAGAGCCATAGGATGCACGGGATCCGGCCGTGCGGCGGCAAAGTCGTGTGTGCAATTATGGATGTTCAGGTCATGTCGTGGGCTGTAGTTAAGGGCCGTTCGGGCTCTCGGGTGATGACAAACACATTGTGATGGTGAGGCCGGAAGGCATCAAAATGCCTTAACCATGGCATATGGTCATGCTTGACCTAGTGTCAAGAGGCATGGGACTGCCTTACCTGAACCGCGGAAATGCGGTAGCATATTCGTGTGTGCAAATATGGCAGTTCTAGAGCTGTGGAGCCATGGTTAAGGGCCATTCAGATTCTTAGGCGGCAACAAACGCTGTGGTGGAGAGGCTAGAGGTGTCAAAATGCCTTAACCATGGTGTACGGGCATGCTTGACTTAGTGCCAGGAGCCATAGGATGCGTTGGAGGCTTGCCGTGCGCGGCATGGTCGTGTGTGCAAATATGGCCGGTTACGGAGGCCATGGAGCCAAGGTTAAGGGCCGTTCGGGCTCGAGGCGATGGCAAATGCTATGGTAGAGAGGCCCGAGGTGTCAAAATGCCTTAACCACAGGCGTACGGGCATGCTTGACTCGGTGCCAAGAGCCATAGGATGCGTTGGAGCCGGCCGTGCGGCAGCATGGTTGTGTGTGTGCAAATATGGCGTTTTGCGGCCGTGGAGCGTGGTTAAGGGCCCTTCAAGCTCTCGGGTGATGAAAAACTCTATGGTGGAGAGGTGAGAGGCATCAAAATGGCTTAACCATGGCATACGGGCGTGCTTGACCCGGTGCGAGAGCCGTAGGATGCACGGGATCGGCGTGTCGACGGTCGTGTGTGCAATTATGGATGCGGGTCGTGGAGCTATAGTTAAGGGTCGTTCGGGCTCTCGGGTGATGACAAATATTGTGGTGGTGAGGCCCGGGCGTCAAAATGCCTTAACCATGGCATACGGTCGTGCTTGACCTAGTGTCGAGAGCTATAGGACATGCGAGGCTTTCTGTGCGGTATGCATAGTCGTGTGTGCAAATATGGTTCTAGAATTTGTGGAGCCATGGTTAAGGGCCATTCGGGTTCTTGGGCGTGTCGCATTTGTGGTGGAGAGGCCAAAGGTGTTAAAACGCCTTAACCATGGTGCATGGGCGTGCTTGACTTGGTGCGAGGAGCCGTAGGACGCATAGGGCCGGCCGTGCGGCGGCAAGTCGTGTGTGCAAATATGGCGGTTCACGGGCCATGGAGGCGAGTTAAGGGCCGTTCGGGCTCCGGCGATGACAAATGCTATGGTAGAAGGCCGGAGGTGTCAAAATGCCTTAACCATGGCGTACGGGCTTGCTTTTGACTTAGTGCCGGGGAGCCATAGGACGCGTTGGAACCGACCATGCGGCGGCATGGTCGTGTGTGCAAATGTGGCACCGTGGAGCCATGGTTAAGGGCCCGGGCTCTCGGGTGATGGAAAACTCTATGGTGGAGAGGTGAGGCATCAAAATGGCTTAACCATGGCGTACGGGTGTGCTTGAACCGGCCGAGAGCCGTAGGATGCACGAGGATCCGGCCGTGCGCGGCACGATCGTGTGTGCAATTATGGATGTTCTGGAGTGGTGGAGCTATAGTTAAGGGCCGTTCGGGCTCTCGGGTGATGACAAACATTGTGGTGGTGGGGCAGAGGTGTCAAAATGCCTTAACCATGGCATACGGTCGTGCTTGACCTAGTGTCGAGAGCTGTAGGACACGTAGGAACCGGCTGTGCGGTAGCATAGTCGTGTGTGCAAATATGGCAGTTCTAGAGCGGTGGAGCCATGGTTAAGGGCCATTGGGTTCTTGGGCGGCAACAAATGCTGTGGTCGAGAGGCCAGCGGTGTCAAAACGCCTTAACCATAGTGCATGGGCGTGCTTGACTTGGTGCGAGGAGCCGTAGGATGCGGGAACCGGCCGTGCGCGTAGCAAAGTCGTGTGTGCAAATATGGCGGTCTTGGAGCCATGGAGCCGAGGTTAAGTGCCGTTCGGGCTCTCGAGTGATGGCAAACGCTATGGTAGAGAGGCCGGAAGGTGTCAAAATGCCTTAACCATGGCGTACGGGCATGCTTGACTCGAGCCGGGAGACATAAAATGCGTTGGAACCGACCGTGCGGCAAAGCATGGTCGAGTGTGCAAATATGGCGGTTTTGGAGCCGTGGAGGCATGGTTAAGGGCCCTTCGGGCTCTCGGGTGATGGAAAACTCTATGGTGGAGAGGTGAGAGGCATCAAAATGGCTTAACCATGGCATACGGGCGTGCTTGACCGTGTCGAGAGCCATAGGATGCACGGGATCCGGCCGTGCGGCAGCAAAGTCGTGTGTGCAATTATGGATGTTCTAGAGTCGTGGAGCGTAGTTAAGGGCCGTTCGGGCTCTCGGGTGATGACAAACATTGTGGTGGTGAGGCCGGAGAGGCATCAAAACGCCTTAACCATGGCATACGGTCATGCTTGACCTAGTGTCAAGAGGTGTAGGACACGCACGAACCGGGTTTGTGCGGTAGCATATTCGTGTGTGCAAATATGGCGGTTCTAGAGCGTGGAGCCATGGTTAAGGGCCATTCGGGTTCTCGGGCGGCAACAAATGCTATGGTGGAGAGGCTAGAGGTGTCAAAATGCCTTAACCATGGCGTACGGGCATGCTTGACTCAGTGCCGGGAGCCATAGGATGCGTTGGAACCGACCGTGCGGCGGCATGGTCGTGTGTGCAAATATGGCGGTTTGCGGAGCCGTGGCCGTTCAGGCTCCGAGCGATGGCAAATGCTATGGTAGAGAGGCGTAGGTGGTTAAGGGCCCTGGTCGGGCTCTCGGGTGATGAAAAACTCTATGGTGGAGAGGTGAAAGGCATCAAAATGGCTTAACCATGGCGTACGGCGTGCTTGACCCGGTGCCAAGAGCCGTAGGATGCAGGATCCGGGATTGCGGCGGCAAAGACAGTCGTGTGTGCAATTATGGATGTTCTGAGTCGTGGAGCTATAGTTAAGGGCCGTTCGGGCTCTCGGGTGATGACAAATATTGTGGTGGTGAGGCCAGAGGCATCAAAATGCCTTAACCATGGCATACGGTCGTGCTTGACCTAGTGTCGAGAGCTATAGGACATGCAGGAACTGGCCGTGCGGCAGCATAGTCGTGTGTGCAAATATGGCAGTTCTAGAGCTGTGGAGCCATGGTTAAGGGCCATTCGGGTTCTCGGGCGGTAATAAACGCTGTGGTGGAGAGGCCAAAGGTGTTAAAACACCTTAACCATGGTGCATGGGCATGCTTGACTTGGTGCGAGGAGCCGTAGGACGCATAGGAACCGGCAGTGCGGCAGCAAAGTCGTGTGTGCAAATATGGCAGTTCTGGAGCCGTGGAGCTGAGGTTAAGGGCCGTTCAGGCTCTTGAGCGACGACAAACGCTATGGTAGAGAGGCCCGAGGTGTCAAAATGCCTTAACCATGGCGTATGGGCTTGCTTGACTCGGTGCGGGAGCCATAGGACGCGTTGGAACCGACCATGCGGCGGCATGGTCGTGTGTGCAAATGTGGCGGACTTTGAGCCGTGGAGCCATGGTTAAGGGCCCTTCGGGCTCTCGGGTGATGGAAAACTCTATGGTGGAGAGGTGAGAGGCATCAAAATGGCTTAACCATGGCGTACGGGTGTGCTTGAACCGGTGCCGAGAGCCGTAGGATGCATGAGGATCCGGCCGTGCGCCGGCACGATCGTGTGTGCAATTATGGATGTTCGAGTCGTGGAGCTATAGTTAAGGGCCGTTCGGGCTCTCGGGTGATGACAAATATTGTGGTGGTGAGGCCGGAGGCATCAAAATGCCTTAACCATGGCATACGGTCGTGCTTGACCTAGTGTCGAGAGCTATAGGACATGCGCAGGAACCGGGCACGTGCGGTAGCATAGTCGTGTGTGCAAATATGGCGGTTCTAGAGCCGTGGAGCCATGGTTAAGGGCCATTCGGGTTCTCGGGGCGGTAATAAATGCTGTGGTGGAGAGGCCAAAGGTGTTAAAACACCTTAACCATGGTGCATGGGCATGCTTGACTTGGTGCGAGGAGCCGTAGGACGCATAGGAACCGCCGTGCGGCAAAGCAAAGTCGTGTGTGCAAATATGGCGGTTCACGGAGCCGTGGAGCCTGAGGTTAAGGGCCGTTCGGGCTCTTGAGCGATGACAAACGCTATGGTAGAGAGGCCCGAGGTGTCAAAATGCCTTAACCATGGCGTATGGGCTTGCTTGACTCGGTCTGCCGGGAGCCATAGGACGCGTTGGAACCGACCATGCGGCGGCATGGTCGTGTGTGCAAATGTGGCGGTTTTGCGCCGTGGAGCCATGGTTAAGGGCCCTTCGGGCCCTCGGGTGATGGAAAACTCTATGGTGGAGAGGTGAGAGGCATCAAAATGGCTTAACCATGGCGTACGGGTGTGCTTGAACCGGTGCCGAGAGCCGTAGGATGCACAGGATCCGGCCGTGCGCCAGCACAGTCGTGTGTGCAATTATGGATGTTCTGGAGTCGTGGAGCTATAGTTAAGGGCCGTTCGGGCTCTCGGGTGATGACAAATATTGTGGTGGTGAGGCCAGAGGCATCAAAATGCCTTAACCATGGCATACGGTCGTGCTTGACCTAGTGTCGAGAGCTATAGGACATGCAGGAACTGGCTGTGCGGTAGCATAGTCGTGTGTGCAAATATGGCAGTTCTAGAGCTGTGGAGCCATGGTTAAGGGCCATTCGGGTTCTCGGGCGGTAATAAACGCTGTGGTGGAGAGGCCAAAGGTGTTAAAACACCTTAACCATGGTGCATGGGCATGCTTGACTTGGTGCGAGGAGCCGTAGGACGCATAGGAACCGGCAGTGCGGCAGCAAAGTCGTGTGTGCAAATATGGCAGTTCTGGAGCCGTGGAGCCGAGGTTAAGTGCCGTTCAGGCTCTCGAGTGACGGCAAACGCTATGGTAGAGAGGCCAGAGGTGTCAAAATGCCTTAACCATGGCGTACAGGCATGCTTGACCCAGAGCCGGGAGCCATAAAATGCGTTGGAACCGACCGTGCGGCGGCATGGTCGAGTGTGCAAATATGGCGTTTTGGAGCCGTGGAGGCATGGTTAAGGGCCCTTCGGGCTCTCAAGTGATGGAAAACTCTATGGTGGAGAGGTGAGAGGCATCAAAATGGCTTAACCATGGCGTACAAGCGTGCTTGACCCGGTGAAGAGAGCCATAGGATGCATAGGATCCGGCCGTGCGGCAAAGCACGTCGTGTGTGCAATTATGGATGTTGGAGTTGTAGAGCTGTAGTTAAGGGCCGTTCGGGCTCTCGGGTGATGACAAACATTGTGGTGGTGAGGCCGGAGGCATCAAAATGCCTTAACCATGGCATACGGTCATGCTTGACCTAGTGTCAAGAGCCTGTAGGACACGCACGAACCGGCTGTGCGGTAGCATATTCGTGTGTGCAAATATGGCGGTTCTAGAGGGTGGAGCCATGGTTAAGGGCCATTCAGGTTCTTAGGTGGCAACAAACGCTGTGGTGGAGAGGCTAGAGGTGTCAAAATGCCTTAACCATGGCGTACGGGCATGCTTGACTCAGTGCCAGGAGCCATAGGATGCGTTGGAACCGACCGTGCGGCAGCATGGTCGTGTGTGCAAATATGGCGTTACGGAGCCATGGAGCCAAGGTTAAGGGCCGTTCGGGCTCTCGAGCGATGGCAAATGCTATGGTAGAGAGGCCGAGGTGTCAAAATGCCTTAACCATGGCGTACGGGCATGCTTGACTCGGCCGAGAGCCATAGGATGCGTTGGAACCGACCGTGCGGCCGCATGGTCGTGTGTGCAAATATGGCAGTTTTGCAGCCGTGGAGCTGTGGTTAAGGGCCCTTCAAGCTCTCGGGTGATGAAAAACTCTATGGTGGAGAGGTGAGATGTAGGGTTATGAGGGTGCTATGCTAGCCAGAAAACAAAACTTATTCTACCTCATCGCCCAGGATCTACTGCTAGTTACAGGTTACGGGATTACCACTTGACGCGCAGAAGCAGCGGAAGACGACTCGATGTAGTCGAACGCGTCGCAGCAGTGCCGTGCAGTTGCGTGGTCGTCCAGCAACTCCTCCCACCACTTGCGGTTCGTGCGGTTCGTCCTCGTGCTCCGGATGCGGCACCTCCGAGGTGTCACACACGTACGAGGGAGAAGCGATGCGCCTCCCGGACTGCTAGGTCCGCGAGGAGCGAAGGCGAGAGCGTGGAGGGCGACGGCGGCTGCCAAAGGCGTGGATTGGTTGTGTGTGTTTGGCCACGCCCCTCCCCTCTTCTTATATAGGTGTCTCTCATGTGCTTTCCGAATTGGAGACGTATTAGAAACCCTAAGCCTTGTCTAATTCGAGTCCAACTCGAATTAGGCTTCCGGCCTCTTAAGCGTGCGACCCTATGGGTTCACGCACACATAGACATGGGCCGAATACTCCTATTCGCCTAATAGCCGATTGGCCCGGCCTCTAGCAAGGCATGACAACTCCTATGCGTACGCAAATGATCATATCGAGACGAACCACTACGACCATATACAAGTTACTCCCTTGCCTCATGATATATGGTTCAACTCGTGGGTTAACACTTAACCCAAGCACGGCCATGCATTTGTTGATCCAATCACTTGAGTGATCCGGGATATCTCTCTCATTAGAGAGGGGCAAGTCCCATCTTGATTGTCTATGTCTCGCAAAGCATGCTTCTCGACAAACCCGAAGACATCCTTTATAACCACCCGGTGACGGAGTAGCGTTTGTCGGGTCCTAAGCAAGTCGATACACATCTCGAGTACATACAACAATCTCGTGTCGAAGGACATAACGTATATGATGTGTATAGAGACAATCTCATGTCGGGTCGATCCCGACCTACATGTCATACATGTGCCCACATTATTAGTTCGACATCTCCATGTCCATGACTTGTGAAACATAGTCATCAACTAATAATGTGCTAGTCTAATATTCATGTGTGTCCTCACATGAACTCCGACCCGAGGACGAATATAGAATAACCATACAAGTAAAAGAGTTCCACAAACAATTCACATAATTGCCAATCAATACAAGTTGTCTTTAATGGATATTCAATGGACACATTTTACATATCATGGATACAAGTGGAATATCATCATCTCTATGATTACCTCTAGGGCATATTCCCAACGGTCTCCCACTTGCACTAGAGTTAATCTCTAATATGTCTAATCCCCATAGACCTCATGTGCGCCTCATGCTTAGGTGTGGAAGAGCCTTTGTCAACGGATCTCGCTACATTCAAATCCGTATGTATTTTGCACATTTTAATTTCACCTTCACGATGAACCGTCGAATGAGGTGAAATTTCCGATGTACATGTTTGTTCTTCGGTGATTCCTTGGCTCCTTAGCTCGCGCTATCGCCCCATTATTATCACAATGTAGATTCAATGGGCTAGCCGCATTAGGAAACACACCAAGATCAATGAGGAAACGCCTCATCCAAACACCTTCCTTTGTAGCTTCCGAAGCCGCAATGTACTCGGCTCCCGTTGTAGAATCGGACACTGTCTCCCGCTTGGAACTTTTCCACTTCGCACCACCGTTTACCGTGAACACGAAACTCGATTGAGATTGTGAATCATCTACATCGGTTTGGAAGCTAGCATCGGTGTAACCATTTACAACGAGCTCTTCCTCACCTCCATAGATCGGGAACTCATCCTTAGTTCTTCTCAAGTACTTAAGGATGTTTTTAACTTGGACGTCCAAAGTGACTCTCACCGGGATTGCCTTGGTACCGCTCGCAACACTTAGAGCATATGAGACATCTCAGGCGAGTACATATCATGGCATACATGATGGAACCGACCGCCGAAGCATATGGAACCTTACTCATGCGTTTGCGCTCTTCATCCGATGAAGGACATTGCTTGTCGCTAAAGCGCATACCATGTGACATAGGCAAGAACCCTTTCTTGGATTGCTCCATGTTGAACCGTTTCAACACCTTGTCAATATATGTATCTTGGCATAATCCTATTAGCCTTTTCGACCGATCTCTATAGATCTTAATGCCCAAGATGTATCTTTTGCATCTCCCAAATCCTTCATAGAAAAACTATTATTCAAGAAGTCTTCTGATTGCAACATAGGAATGTCATTCCCAATCAATAGTATGTCATCCACATACAAGATTAGAAATACAACAGCGCTCCCACTAGCCTTTTGGTAAACACAAGGCTCTTCTTCATTCGACGGAAGCCAAACCCTTTGACAACCTCATCAAAACGAATGTTCCAACTCCGAGATGCTTGCTTTAACCCATAAATAGATTTTTTAAGCTTGCATATTTTTCCAAAGCATTATTTGGATCAACAAAACCTTCGGCCGTATCATATACACGTCCTCTTCCAAATTTCCATTTAGAAAGGTCTGTTTTAACATCCATCTCGCCAAATTTCATAATCGAAATAGGCAGCTATTGCTAGAATGATCCGGATAGATTTAAGCATCGCTCTTGGAGAGAATGTCTCATCGTAGTCAATTCCTTGAACTTGCCGAAAACCTTTTGCGACAAGTCGAGCTTTATAGACGTGAACATTTCCGTCCATATCTTTCTTCTTTTTATAGATCCATTTGCACTCGATGGGTCTAACACCATCAGGCGGGTCAACCAAGTTCCAAACTTGATTATTTCCCATGGAATCTATCTCGGATCTCATGGCACTCGCCATTGCTCGGAATCGAGTCCATCATAGCTTCGCGTATGTTGCGGGTTCGTCATCGTCCAACAATACAGATCCCCATGCAATTCGCGAAGTCTTGCCGATCTTCGTGGTTGTGGAGGTGTTTCAGTGGCCACGGGCATCTCAACTTGTTCTCGCTACATTAGCATCACTCGTAGAGTCCTTCTCGATCGGCTCATCTTGAACTTCTTCAAGATACACCTTTTGTCCACTCTTCTCTCTTTTGAGAAACTCTTTCTCTAAGAACACACCATTTCGAGCAACAAACACTTTGCCCTCTGAGCGGTTGTAGAAGTAATATCCTAAAGTTTCCTTTGGATATCCCACGAAAAAACACTTGTCCGATTTGGGTGTTAGCTTATCGATATAAGCCGTTTGACATAAACCTCACAACCCCAAATTTTTAGAAAAGACAAACTAGGACTCTTCCCAGTCCATATCTCATATGGTGTCTTAACTACGGACTTAGATGGTACTCTATTCAATGTGAAAGCGGTTTGTTTCTAGAGCATATCCCCAAAACGATAAAGATAGGTCCGATCGGCTCATCATAGACCGAACCATGTCCAACAAAGTCCGATTACGCCGCTCGACACGCCATTTCTCCGTGGCGTTCCAGGTGGCGTAAGCGTGGAACAATTCCGCAACTCTTAAGATGATTGCTAAACTCATGACTCAAATATTCGCCTCCACGATCGGATCGCAAGGCCTTAATTTTCTTGCCACGTTGGTTCTCTACTTCATTCTGAAATTCTTTGAACTTTTCAAATGTTTCGGACTTATGCTTCATTAGGTAGACATAGCCATATCTACTAAAGTCATCGTAAAAGTTATGAAGTATTGAAAACCGCCTCTAGGCATCGTGCTCATTGGTCCACATACATCACTATGTACTAGTTCCAATAAGTCGACGCTCTCTCGGGAAAACCCGAGAAAGGCGTCTTGGTCATCTTGCCTAAAAGGCAAGCCTCACATGTCTCGTAAGATTCAAAATCAAACGAAGTTAGAAGTCCATCATCATGGAGCCTCTTCATGCGATTTTCACTTATATGACCCAAACGACAATGCCACATATATGTAGGACTTAACTCATTAAGCCGAGGCCTTTTAGCATTATGTCGGCCTCTGCTATTTGTTTTCGCAGTATGCCACACAACTCATTCAAGCCCCTCTCGCCCCATGCATATGGTAGATCGCAATGAAGTTCCCATAGCTATGCGGCGAGAGACGAGAGAATGAAATCGCAGGCCAACTCGGGCCAATTGGGAAGCCTAGCTTCTCCAACCTCTCGAGTGTAACCAACCATCTTGATTACGTGTGGCCCAACAGCTGCACCCTCTCGCTAGCTTGGTTTCAAGCAAGCGCCTTAGAGACATTGAACCTTTCAGTCCTAGCTTGAGTTTGGAACATATCCTCAAGCGCCACGATCATATCGTTCATTTGAGTGATTGTTATCGAAGCGCATCGCAGATCGGATTCCATACATGCAAGCATAAGGCAGCTTATTTCAAGATCAGCATCACATGCTTTCTTGTAAGCGTTTTTCACAGCAGCAGATGCATCATCGCGGGCTCATCGGTAAGGGGGTGTCTAGATATTCCTCCTTTTTCTCAGCCCTGAGAACAATTCTCAGATTGCGGATCCAATCCGCATAATTTGTTCCATTCAACTTATCTTTTTCAAGAATCGAACGCAAAGTAAATGGTTGCTTAGAAGACGCCATTTAATCTACAACAAAAGTAATGCAAAATACTAAGACAAAATATCCATGATGGAGTAAATAATATCAAATATGATCTACTCCCACTAAAATCAATATCCCTCGATTGAAACTTAGTGATTCAAGACCCACAACTAGCAAGTCGACTAGTGAGCTTTAGCATCACCGCTAGAAGACATGATAGATCGGTAAGCAACTCTTTGCTAATCATATCGCATATGACTCTTGTTGTTGGATAGCATCTCTATGCTTGGGTTACCAACTTCTCATGCTCCAAGGTCCCTAACCGTTAGGATGACCTTGTTTAAGCAACCAAACCTTCTGCGTAAGTATCCGATACGAACTGTCTTAGTCAAGTAAAATCGATGGCACCCTAATTTCATAGACCCACCATCGATTGTACAAGACAAATGACGAGTGCAAGGTTTGGGGGAGCACAAACTTAAACATTACTGAGGGATCGTTCTACTTCACTACCGCACGAATGTAGACAAAACATTATAGCATGTGAAAGTAGAACATGGTAAGAATGGCATAAACACAGATATGACTTGATATAGCCCATTGTTCTTACATACATGCATCACATACACATAAGGGCTATACCAGTCATCAAAACCCGCAAAACAGGTAACCGATTCCGACTACAAAAAGTAAATCCTGAAAAACTCTATTTTCCAAGCCGTTTTTCGCAAATCTGGCTCGGGCCAAACAAATAGTTTGGGGTGAATGTAAAAAATTTTTTTTCTACAACTTTCGTTTAAGAATCGTCTCGATCCGAGTTACGGTTAAAAAGTTACGGCTGTTTTACGAACAGAACTTTTCTCAGCAACCCGGCGCCCGGTGGCTGATCCAATACGCCACCGCCGCGCATCACATGCGCTCGGCACTTGACCTAGGGTTCAATTCGATCAATCTGATTGATCTCTAACTCGCCGTGATTGGATTTACATGTATCACTTAACTCGGATGGCGGAATTCCGACCGGTACGAGTAGATCGTTACAAGACCAACGTGGCAAGATCATGAACCAAGATCAGAGACTCATCTAAAACCACGCATATCACATATGCGACATCCAGAACCTATAACAACGCAGTATAGAGCTCCGATACCACTGTAGGGTTATGAGGGTGCTATGCTAGCCAGAAAACAAAACTTATTCTACCTCATCGCCCAGGATCTACTGCTAGTTACAGGTTACGGGATTACCACTTGACGCGCAGAAGCAGCGGAAGACGACTCGATGTAGTCGAACGCGTCGCAGCAGTGCCGTGCAGTTGCGTGGTCGTCTAGCAACTCCTCCCACCACTTGCGGTTCATGCGGTTCGTCCTCGTG
Source organism: Themeda triandra (assembly GCA_018135685.1). Lineage (NCBI taxonomy): Eukaryota > Viridiplantae > Streptophyta > Magnoliopsida > Poales > Poaceae > Themeda > Themeda triandra. The sequence continues at coordinate 12,572 of JAENPR010002627.1, forward strand.
CTCCGGATGCAGCACACCTCCGAGGTGTCACACACGTACGAGGGAGAAGCGATGCGCCTCCGGACTGCTAGGTCCGCGAGGAGCGAAGGCGGAGCGTGGAGGGCGACGGTGGCTGCCAAAGGCGTGGATTGGTTGTGTGTGTTTGGCCACGCCCCTCCCCTCTTCTTATATAGGTGTCTCTCATGTGCTTTCCGAATTGGAGACGTATTAGAAACCCTAAGCCTTGTCTAATTCGAGTCCAACTCGAATTAGGCTTCCAGCCTCTTAAGCGTGCGACCCTATGGGTTCACGCACACATAGACATGGGCCGAATACTCCTATTCGCCTAATAGCTGACAGCGGCCTCTAGCAAGGCATGACAACTCCTATGCGTACGCAAATGATCATATCAGACGAACCACTACGACCATATACAAGTTACTCCCTTGCCTCATGATATATGGTTCAACTCGTGGGTTAACACTTAACCCAAGCACGGCCATGCATTTGTTGATCCAATCACTTGAGTGATCCAGTGATATCTCTCTCATTAGAGAGGGGCAAGTCCCATCTTGATTGTCTATGTCTCGCAGCATGCTTCTCGACAAACCCGAAGACATCCTTTATAACTACCCAAAGTGACGGAGTAGCGTTTGTCGGGGTCCCTAAGCAAGTCGATACACATCTCGAGTACATACAACAATCTCGGGTCGAAGGACATAACGTATATGATGTGTATAGAGACAATCTCATGTCGGGTCGATCCGGCCTACATGTCATACATGTGCCCACATTATTAGTTCGACATCTCCATGTCCATGACTTATGAAACATAGTCATCAACTAATAATGTGCTAGTCTAATATTCATGTGTGTCCTCACATGAACTCCGACCAGGGACGAATATAGAATAACCATACAAGTAAAAGAGTTCCACAAACAATTCACATAATTGCCAATCAATACAAGTTGTCTTTAATGGATATTCAATGGACACATTTTACATATCATGGATACAAGCGGAATATCATCATCTCTATGATTACCTCTAGGGCACATTCCCAACATGAGAGGCATCAAAATGGCTTAACCATGGCGTACGGGCGTGCTTGACCCGGTGCCAAGAGCCGTAGGATGCACAGGATCCGGCTGTGCGGCAGCACAGTCGTGTGTGCAATTATGGATGTTCTGGAGTCGTGGAGCTATAGTTAAGGGTCGTTCGAGCTCTCGGGTGATGACAAATATTGTGGTGGTGAGGCCAAAGGCGTCAAAATGCCTTAACCATGGCATACGGTTGTGCTTGACCTAGTGTCGAGAGCTATGGGACATGCAGGAACTGGCTGTGCGGTAGCATAGTCGTGTGTGCAAATATGGCAGTTCTAGAGCTGTGGAGCCATGGTTAAGGGCCATTCGGGTTCTTGGGCGGTAATAAACGCTGTGGTGGAGAGGCCAAAGGTGTTAAAACGCCTTAACCATGGTGCATGGGCATGCTTGACTTGGTGCGAGGAGCCGTAGGACGCATAGGAACCGGCCGTGCGGCAGCAAAGTCGTGTGTGCAAATATGGCAGTTCTGGAGCCATGGAGCCGAGGTTTAGGGCCATTCAGGCTCTCGAGCAATGACAAATGCTATGGTAGAGAGGCCAGAGGTGTCAAAATGCCTTAACCATGGCGTACGGGCTTGCTTGACTTAGTGCCGGGGGCCATAGGACGCGTTGGAACCGACCATGCGGCAGCATGGTCGTGTGTGCAAATGTGGCACCGTGGAGCCATGGTTAAGGGCCCTTCAGGCTCTTGGGTGATGGAAAACTCTATGGTAGAGAGGTGAGAGGCATCAAAATGGCTTAACCATGGCGTACGGGTGTGCTTGAACCGGTGCCGAGAGCCGTAGGATGCACGGGGATCCGGCCGTGCTCCGGCACGGTCGTGTGTGCAATCATGGATGTTCGGAGTCGTGGAGCTATAGTTAAGGGCCGTTCGGGCTCTCGGGTGATGACAAACATTGTGGTGGTGGGGCCGGAGGTGTCAAAACACCTTAACCATGGCATACGGTCGTGCTTGACCTAGTGTCGAGAGCTGTAGGACACGTAGGAACCGGGCCGTGCGGTAGCATAGTCGTGTGTGCAAATATGGCGGTTCTAGAGCGGTGGAGCCATGGTTAAGGGCCATTGGGTTCTTGGGCGGCAACAAATGCGTGGTCGAGAGGCCAGCGGTGTCAAAACGCCTTAACCATAGTGCATGGGCGTGCTTGACTTGGTGCGAGGAGCCGTAGGATGCACGGGGAACCGGCCGTGCGGCGGCAAAGTCGTGTGTGCAAATATGGCGATCTTTGGAGCCATGGAGCCGAGGTTAAGTGCCGTTCGGGCTCTCGAGTGATGGCAAACGCTATGGTAGAGAGGCCGGAGGTGTCAAAATGCCTTAACCATGGCGTACGGGCATGCTTGACTCGAGCCGGGAGCCATAAAATGCGTTGGAACCGACCGTGCGGCAAAGCATGGTCGAGTGTGCAAATATGGCAGTTTTGGAGCCATGGAGGCATGGTTAAGGGCCCTTCGGGCTCTCGGGTGATGGAAAACTCTATGGTGGAGAGGTGAGAGGCATCAAAATGGCTTAACCATGGCATACGGGCGTGCTTGACCCTGTGCCGAGAGCCATAGGATGCACGGGGATCCGACCGTGCGGCAGCAAAGTCGTGTGTGCAATTATGGATGTTCGGAGTCGTGGAGCTGTAGTTAAGGGCCGTTCGGGCTCTCGGGTGATGACAAACATTGTGGTGGTGAGGCCGGAGGCATCAAAACGCCTTAACCATGGCATACGGTCATGCTTGACCTAGTGTCAAGAGCGTAGGACACGCACGAACCGGGCCAGTGCGGTAGCATATTCGTGTGTGCAAATATGGCAGTTCTAGAGTTTGTGGAGCCATGGTTAAGGGCCATTCGGGTTCTCGAGGCGGCAACAAATGCTATGGTGGAGAGGCTAGAGGTGTCAAAATGCCTTAACCATGGCGTACGTGCATGCTTGACTCAGTGCCGGGAGCCATAGGATGCGTTGGAACCGACCGTGCGGCAAAGCATGGTCGTGTGTGCAAATATGGCGTTTTGCGGCCGTGGAGCGGTGGTTAAGGGCCCTTCGGGCTCTCGGGTGATGAAAAACTCTATGGTGGAGAGGTGAAAGGCATCAAAATGGCTTAACCATGGCGTACGGGCGTGCTTGACCCGGTGCCAAGAGCCGTAGGATGCACGGGATCCGTGTGCGGCGGCAAGTCGTGTGTGCAATTATGGATGTTCGGAGTCGTGGAGCTATAGTTAAGGGCCGTTCGGGCTCTCGGGTGATGACAAATATTGTGGTGGTGAGGCCGGAGGCATCAAAATGCCTTAACCATGGCATACGGTCGTGCTTGACCTAGTGTCGAGAGCTATAGGACATGCAGGAACCGGGCCGTGCGGTAGCATAGTCGTGTGTGCAAATATGGCGTTCTAGAGCCGTGGAGCCATGGTTAAGGGCCATTCGGGTTCTCGGGCGGTAATAAACGCTGTGGTGGAGAGGCCAAAGGTGTTAAAACACCTTAACCATGGTGCATGGGCATGCTTGACTTGGTGCGAGGAGCCGTAGGACGCATAGGAACCGGCAGTGCGGCAGCAAAGTCGTGTGTGCAAATATGGCGTTCGGAGCCGTGAGCCGAGGTTAAGGGCCGTTAGGCTCTTGAGCGACGACAAACGCTATGGTAGAGAGGCCCGAGGTGTCAAAATGCCTTGACCATGGCGTATGGGCTTGCTTGACTCAGTGCCGGGAGCCATAGGACGCGTTGGAACCGACCATGCGGCAGCATGGTCGTGTGTGCAAATGTGGCGGTTTTACCGCCGTGGAGCCATGGTTAAGGGCCCTTCGGGCTCTCGGGTGATGGAAAACTCTATGGTGGAGAGGTGAGAGGCATCAAAATGGCTTAACCATGGCGTACGGGTGTGCTTGAACCGGTGCCGAGAGCCGTAGGATGCACGGGGATCCGGCCGTGCGCCAAAGCACACGTCGTGTGTGCAATTATGGATGTTCGGAGTCGTGGAGCTATAGTTAAGGGCCGTTCGGGCTCTCGGGTGATGACAAACATTGTGGTGGTGGGGCTAGAGGTGTCAAAACGCCTTAACCATGGCATACGGTCGTGCTTGACCTAGTGTCGAGAGTGTAGGACACGTAGGAACCGGGCCGTGCGGTAGCATAGTCGTGTGTGCAAATATGGCGGTTCTAGAGCGGTGGAGCCATGGTTAAGGGCCATTCGGGTTCTTGGGCGGCAACAAATGCTGTGGTCAAGAGGCCGGCGGTGTCAAAACGCCTTAACCATAGTGCATGGGCGTGCTTGACTTGGTGCGAGGAGCCGTAGTATGCGCAGGAACCGCCGTGCGGCAAAGAAAGTCGTGTGTGCAAATATGGCGGTTACGGGAGCCGTGGAGCCGAGGTTAAGTGCCATTCGGGCTCTCGAGTGACAAAGCAAATGCTATGGTGGAGAGGCCGGAGGTGTCAAAATGCCTTAACCATGGCGTATGTGCATGCTTGACTCGAGCCGGGAGCCATAAAATGCGTTGGAACCGACCGTGCGGCAAAGCATGGTCGAGTGTGCAAATATGGCAGTTTTGGAGCCGTGGAGGCATGGTTAAGGGCCCTTCGGGCTCTCGGGTGATGGAAAACTCTATGGTGGAGAGGTGAGAGGCATCAAAATGGCTTAACTATGGCGTACAGGCGTGCTTGACTCGGTGCCGAGAGCCATAGGATGCACGGGATCCGGCCGTGCGGCAAAGCACGGTCGTGTGTGCAATTATGGATGTTCTGGAGTCGTGGAGCTGTAGTTAAGGGCCGTTCGGGCTCTCGGGTGATGACAAACATTGTGGTGGTGAGGCCGAGGCATCAAAATGCCTTAACCATGGCATACGGTCATGCTTGACCTAGTGTCAAGAGCGTAGGACACGCACGAACCGGCCGTGCGGTAGCATATTCGTGTGTGCAAATATGGCGTTCTAGAGTGTGGAGCCATGGTTAAGGGCCATTCAGGTTCTCGGCGGCAACAAATGCTGTGGTGGAGAGGCTAGAGGTGTCAAAATGCCTTAACCATGGCGTACGGGCATGCTTGACTCGGTGCCGGGAGCCATAGGATGCGTTGAACCGGCGTGCGGCAAAGCATGGTCGTGTGTGCAAATATGGCGGTTCGGGAGCCGTGGAGCCAAGGTTAAGGGCCGTTCGGGCTCTCGAGCAATGGCAAACGCTATGGTAGAGAGGCCGAGAGGTGTCAAAATGCCTTAACCATGGCGTACGGGCATGCTTGACTCGGCCGAGAGCCATAGGATGCGTTGGAACCGACGGTGCGGCAAAGCATGGTCGTGTGTGCCAATATGGCGGTTTTGCGGCCGTGGAGCGTGGTTAAGGGCCCTTCGGGCTCTCGGGTGATGAAAAACTATATGGTGGAGAGGTGAGAGGCATCAAAATGGCTTAACCATGGCGTACGGGCGTGCTTGACCCGGTGCCGAGAGCCATAGGATGCATTGGATCCGGTCTTGTGCGCGGCAAAGTCGTGTGTGCAATTATGGATGTTCTGGAGTCGTGGAGCTATAGTTAAGGACCGTTCGGGCTCTCGGGTGATGACAAATATTGTGGTGGTGAGGCCAGAGGCGTCAAAACGCGTTAACCATGGCATACGGTCGTGCTTGACCTAGTGTCGAGAGCTATAGGACATGCAGGAACTGGCTGTGCGGTAGCATAGTCGTGTGTGCAAATATGGCAGTTCTAGAGCTGTGGAGCCATGGTTAAGGGCCATTCGGGTTCTCGGGCAGTAATAAACGCTGTGGTGGAGAGGCCAAATGTGTTAAAACACCTTAACCATGGTGCATGGGCGTGCTTGACTTGGTGCGAGGAGCCGTAGGACGCATAGGAACCGGCCGTGCGGCAGCAAAGTCGTGTGTGCAAATATGGCGGTTACGGAGCCGTGGAGCCGAGGTTAAGGGTCGTTCGGGCTCTTGAGCGATGACAAACGCTATGGTAGAGAGGCCGGAGGTGTCAAAATGCCTTAACCATGGCGTACGGGCTTGCTTGACTCGGTCAAAGGGGAGCCATAGGACGCGTTGGAACCGACCATGCGGCAAAGCATGGTCGTGTGTGCAAATGTGGCGGTTTTTGCGCCGTGGAGCCATGGTTAAGGGCCCTTCAGGCTCTCGGGTGATGGAAAACTCTATGGTGGAGAGGTGAGAGGCATCAAAATGGCTTAACCATGGCGTACGGGTGTGCTTGAATAGGTGCCGAGAGCCGTAGGATGCACGGGATCCGGCCGTGCGCCAAAGACAGTCGTGTGTGCAATTATGGATGTTCGGAGTCGTGGAGCTATAGTTAAGGGCCGTTCGGGCTCTCGGGTGATGACAAACATTGTGGTGGTGGGGCCGGAGGTGTCAAAATGCCTTAACCATGGCATACGGTCGTGCTTGACCTAGTGTCGAGAGCTGTAGGACACGTAGGAACCGGGCCGTGCGGTAGCATAGTCGTGTGTGCAAATATGGCGGTTCTAGAGCGGTGGAGCCATGGTTAAGGGCCATTCGGGTTCTTGGGCGGCAACAAATGCGTGGTCGAGAGGCCAGCGGTGTCAAAATGCCTTAACCATAGTGCATGGGCGTGCTTGACTTGGTGCTTAGCCGTAGGATGCGCAGGAACCGGCCGTGCGGCAGCAAAGTCGTGTGTGCAAATATGGCAGTTCTGGAGCCGTGGAGCCGAGGTTAAGTGCCATTCAGGCTCTTGAGTGATGGCAAATGCTATGGTAGAGAGGCCAGAGGTGTCAAAATGCCTTAACCATGGCGTACAGGCATGCTTGACTCACAGCCGGGAGCCATAAAACGCGTTGGAACCGACCGTGCGGCAGCATGGTCGAGTGTGCAAATATGGCAGTTTTGGAGCCGTGGAGGCATGGTTAAGGGCCCTTCGGGCTCTCGGGTGATGGAAAACTCTATGGTGGAGAGGTGAGAGGCATCAAAATGGCTTAACCATGGCGTACGGGCGTGCTTGACCCGGTGCCGAGAGCCATAGGATGCACGGGATCCGACCGTGCGGCAAAGCACAGTCGTGTGTGCAATTATGGATGTTCTGGAGTCGTGGAGCTGTAGTTAAGGGCCCTTCAGGCTCTCAGGTGATGACAAACATTGTGGTGGTGAGGCCAGAGGCATCAAAATGCCTTAACCATGGCATACGGTCATGCTTGACCTAGTGTCAAGAGCTGTAGGACACGCACGAACCGGCTGTGCGGTAGCATATTCGTGTGTGCAAATATGGCAGTTCTAGAGCTGTGGAGCCATGGTTAAGGGCCATTTAGGTTCTCGGTGGCAACAAATGCTGTGGTGGAGAGGCTAGAGGTGTCAAAATGCCTTAACCATGGCGTACAGGCATGCTTGACTCAGTGCCAGGAGCCATTGTAGGGTCGAGATGGACTAGGGGGTGAATAGTCCTTCCTAAAAACTTACGCACCGGCTAACCAAAACAAATGCGGAATTAAAACTATCGGTCTAGCCAAGACTAACCCCCACTAACTACAACTCTAGTAGCACCTTGTAAAAGATCCTAAACAAGAAGCAAGGTGCTAAACTAGCTAGTGCTCACCTAAACAATTCTAGCTTGCAAGGTCACACAAACCTAAGCAACTAGTACTTTAGCGAACCGGGGAGCACCTACACAATTCTAATGAGCAAAAGCACTAAGCCAAACCTAAGCTCACTAGATGCTCAAGGACAAGGCTACACAAGCCGAACCCAAGAGTGCAATTCACTTAACTACACAAGCTAAGCAAGACACTAAAACTACTTCTAGCTACACAAGCAAGAAGGTGCTCAACTAGCTACACAAGCAAAACGAGCACAAGAGCCACTACTCAAGCTAAGCAAGAATGTAACAAATGTAAATGCAAGCTTGAGCTAGAGGGGATGCAAACCACCGCAAAGAGTGGACACACGAAGTCGCGGCGGTGGCGAATCACCGGGTGTAGAGACCAACCACGCACACAATCACAAGGGAGGTCGAAGCCTCACACACAAGCACAAGGAGGTCGAAGCCTCGGCAATCACAAATCGACACACGATTTTCCCCCTGGTTCACTTGGTCGCCACCAAGCTACGTCCAGTTGTGGCGATACACCGACTTGGTGATGAGAAGGCCGCTCAAGTTGGCTCACTGCCAACAACCCCTCCGGGGAGCCCCAACTCCAATCAACACAAGACCGGGATCCTCCAAGCCACGCTCAACTAGAGTAGCCAATTTGCGCTCCGCGGGGAAGGCTCAAGAACCCCTCACAAATCCTCCTTCGGAGCACCGCACAATCTCCACGCGGTGCTTCAACGAAGTCTCTTGCCGCCAAGCCGTCTAGGAGGTGGCGACCTCCAAGAGTAACAAGCACACCGGCTTACAACACGATCACCTAGTGCCACTCGATGCAATCTCTCAAAGCAACGCACTAGAATCGCTCACTCACTCGATCGGATGATCACTCTCAAGCACAAGTGAGTAAAGGGCTCTCCAAGCACTCTCCAAGGTGGACACCAAGTCCCCAAGGTGCTCAAGAACCAGCCATGGCCGAGCAACCCCTCTATTTATAGCCCCAAGGGCTGAAATAGCCGTTGCCCCCATCTTGCCGGAACAAGGCGCGCCGGACGCGTCCGGCCATCACCGCCGGACACTCCAAGCCGCGTCCGGCGCTCCTCCGTGCGCCACGTGTTCCGACCGTTTGAGGTCGACCGTTGATGCCCAACGGCTAACTCCCGATCGTGTGAAGAAAACCTGCGCAACACGCGCCGGACGCTCAACAAGACACCGCCGAGTCCGGCGCCCGCGTCCGGCGTGCGTCCGGCCGAGCGGCCGCTAGCGCGCTCCGGCCGGAAGTTTCGGTCGGCGTCCGGCCACCGCCGGACGCGCCACCTCGGGAGTCCGGCGCTCGCGGCGCTCCGACCGCCCGCCCACGCCAGCCACCATGCGCCGGACGCGTCCGCCCGCCCGCCGCGCGTCCGACGGCCGTGTCCGGCGCCTTAAAACAACGTTTTCCAGCCCGTCGCGAACGCCAACTTCTCCAACAATTTGCATCCGGCGCAATAGAAAATAGGCCTCCAATTTTCCGAAAACACCGAATCCCGCCTCGCAAGCTCGGCGGGAGGGAGAGAGGGACCCAAACCCAACTCTACCCTACAAACCAAAGCGCGATCAACGCCACCTTTGTGTGCCAACACCACCAAGTGTACATCACAATGTGCATGTGTGTTAGCATTTTCACAATCATTTTCAAAGGATTTTCTCTTGATCTCACAACGCCACTCGATCCTAGCATGTCGCAATGTTAGATCACTCAAGTGGCACTAGATGACCGAGATGCAAACAAGTTTACCCCTCTTGATAGTATGGCTATCAATCCTAAATCCGGTCATCAACTTCTCTACACACCTCATGACCGGTGAAATGAAATGCCCTATAGCATACCTTTGCCTTGCGCATTTCCACTTCCACCATCTTCCACCGGAGTACCAATGCAACACATGCACCGACACGATCTCAAGATGATATGATCCACTTCATATCGTCATGCAACCCTCTTGGTTCATCGATCTTGATCTCAATTGCTCTTCACCGCCTCATGGTCCATCGGAACCAAGTCTTGCCCGAGCTTCACCATCTCATGGTCCGTCGCTCCACTGCCTCGACTTGTCCTTCACACACCCTCCGGTCTTGAGCCAAGCTTCATCTCGATCTTCACCGTTGGTCACATGACTCCATGTCATGTCACATATTCAATGAAGCTCCTTCATCTCACATTCACACCGTGGACTAAATCCCTGTGTATTCTCATGATCACACAATTAGTCCACCTAAGTTGTCACTCAATTATCAAAACCAAACAAGGGACCTTTCAATCTCCCCCTTTTTGGTAATTGATGACAACTCTACAAAGATATGGAAATAAAGTTCATAAAGGACTTTATGTCACTTATCCAACATTTAAGCTCAATGTTATGATTTGGATAAGTTCCACAAAGTCAACTTGGTAGTGATAGCTCCCCCTACATGTGTGCTCAAATGGTTTGGTTTCAAGCTTGCACACATGCATAGATATGGAAATTCTAGGGAGAGTAATCACAACACAAGTGACTAGCTAAACCATCCTATGCATACTAGTTATCAAATCATCAATCAAGACTATGACTAGCATACACCACACAAGCATTGCATATTGAATTTAAGACAATGCAAATGCAAGCAAGCACATGAATATGCACATATCAAATGCAATCAATCAAGTTCATGAGCTTGCTCCCCTACTTGTGTGCTTCTCTTGTCCAAGAACTTTGATCCTCTTCAATGTTGCTCTTCTCGGCTATGTCCATCTTCTTCTCCCATTTGTATGCATCTTGCATATCTTTGTACCATTCTCTCCCCCTTTGTCATCAAAGACCATAAAGGGTCCAAGACCACTTGTATGATACTTCATGTAAGACAAACTTCTTGATGCAAAGGATTGGAGCTAGGGGTTGATGGTTGATTCTTGAATCTTCCTTTTGATGGACACACCATATCTTTGGAATGACACCACTTGTAATCTTCACATGTAGTTGCATGAACCCACTTGTCACTATGCATTGGGCACTCCCCTTTGTCATAGCACTAAAGATACCACATGTGTAGGTCACCTTCAAGATCTTTGCCTCTAATACCAATGAAGTAGGGATCCTCCCCCTATGACAAAGCATGGGTCACACCAAATGACAATATTGAGCAAATCTTGATTTAATCACTTAAAGTTGAGGATCACTTGTGGAACCACCTTGTTGGAATATGCATGAATACCACATTCTTGAACTAGATTGTTTTTCATGAGCTTCTTTCTCTTGAACTTGAGCTAACTTGATTTGCACATGAGCTTTCAAATCCGGTTTGAACCAATGACAAGCTTCTTCACACCTTACTAGAAGGGTTATCTTGCCAATGTTGGACTTGTAGCTAATGTGCAACTCAAACTAGATCAAGTACTTGGGTTCACTAGCTCATGAACATGTTATATGTTACCACTAGAACAAGTAAGGCATAGAAACAATAGTGGCACCATATAAACATCAAAATCTTTTGATTTTTCATGAATGCTCCAAGATATCATGACTATATGCACTAAGCAAGTCCTTAGCAAAATATGTATGCATATGTCAATCAATGTCACCTTTGCTATCTTGAAGTAGAGGATGGTCATGAGATTCCAATTTCATTACTCCAATAGCAATGTGAAGTCCATTCAATAGCTTGGTGAAGCCAATAGATATCCATGAAGAATTGCATGCTTCACCCATATGAAATGAGAACCACTTATGATCAAGTGCATCTCTTGTTGTGGTTGGCTTGCATCTTCTCTTGATCTTTGCTTGCATGAGAGAACACCACAAGTAATATCACTTGATTTGTCATGTATTGCTCTCTATTTGGATGTTGCTTGCTTTCTTGATCAATCTTCTTGATATCTTCAACTAAGCATCTTGAATCCCCTTAGATCATCACCTTCATGTCGGCCTTCCAAGATCACTTGTCAATCCCATCTCTCATGGGCGGCACACCTCCTCGATGGAGAGAAGCGATCTCACTAAGAACAATCCTAGACACTCAATTGAATTGTCATTCATTTGATTGATCCTTTGACTTGATAAGATGAAGTATCTTGAGTTCTTCTTTAAGTCCTTTTCTTTCTTGCTCTTGAGCTTGATCTTGATCTTCAATAAATCAAACATAGGTTCCTCAATCACTTGTAATCATGATTCCAACTTGAGGACCTTTCAATGTGAGTGACACTTGATATATCCAATATTTGTCACTTTTCTGGCAGATTCTGCAACCTTCAAAGATTGACTCATATCTCCCAATGTACAGCTCCAAATGCCATGAAATTTGGTCGAGATGATCATCTCTAAGTCTTCATGCAGCTGTAAAAATTTGAGCGTCATTGGCCTTCTAGATTGCTGCCAGATTTCACATCTTCTCATACTGCTACATGCTGAAAACTGCTGCACTATAGCTGAAAAGAACTACTCCAAAACTGTAGCAATCCTTATCCAATTCTCATGAAATTTGCACAGAATATTGACTCATAAGCAAAGAGCATGCATACCAAATTTCAAGCCATTTCAATAAGATTTGATCCATCAAACTCAGACTTGATCACAGCGCTCAGATTTCAGAATTTAGACAGATTTAAGCAATTGAGCTATGCTTCTTCAAAAATGACTCAAACTTGATGTCAACTTGTTTGAACACTCCCACAAGACATATATCCAGTCAAACTACTTCACTAAAGGTCATCTTGTGATCATATTCTCCCAAACTAACTCAAATTTGAATACCAGGCATTGAATCCATTCAAACATCTCATAGCAAGCAACCAATGCATATATATCCAATTCAAACAACTCATATGCATCCAAATGAATGTGATCAACAAAATATATACCTTGGTAGCACATGATCTTCCAATAGCAAGCTTCAACTCAATACAATTGCAAGCCATCACATATGACAATTGATCACCACAACTTGAATTTGCACTTGTATGTTGTAGCATTTGGACTTCACTTGTCATGACTTGGCATTGGGATGAGAATAGCAATAAGCTTCAATACTTGATTCAATCACATGATGAAGAATATGAACTCAATTGAATCAAGCCTCCAATGCCATGGTACCTACAAACATTCATCCACTTGTTGATGGTACCCAAACTAGTTTGGGTCCTCTCAAGTTAGGAGCAACATACTTAGGCAAAGCCTTAGTATGAGTAGCGGGATGTTTTGCAATAGCAACCAAAGAGGTACCATTACCATCCTTTCTAAGCATATTAGTATCATCAATTGAACTAAGCTTAGAAGTTTTACCTAGGGGACATGAATATGCCATGTGTCCCCTTTCCCGGCATGAATAGCATCTTCTCTTTGCTTGAGCCTTTTCTTCATTGCTCATGTGATGCTCTTCATGGTCTTGCCTCTCATGAGTTGCTTGAGCCTTCTTCTCAAGCTTGTTGGAACACTTTGAGGCTAAGTGTCCCATGTCACCACACTTGAAGCACTTGATGTGAGCATGAGTGTTCTTCTCTTGAATCTTGCTCATCATCATCTTGGCATCTTGGATATGAGTTGGATGCCTTGCTCTTCCACCCCTTCTTGTCTTCTTCTTCATCATCTTCAAGTCATCAACTTTGGCTTCATGGTTGATCTTGACTTGAGCTTGGGGTGTTGATCTTGGCTCAACTTGAGGCTTCTTGGTAGGGCAATCCTTGGCTAGATGTCCCATTTCACGGCATTTGAAGCACATGAAATGAGATAGCTTCTCTTCTTCTAGCTTCTTCATTGTTCTCTCAAATTTCTTCTTGCCCCATCTTTTGCCTTTGATGTTGGTGTTATTGTAGTTGATGCCATTCAAATTGCCATACTTCTTGTAACTCTCCAAGAGTTGAGAGTAAGAGACTTTTGGCAATCCACCCAACCCAACATTCTTCTTGTTGTAGCCAAGACCACTCATGTCACCAAATCTTCTCTTGTTCTTCAACAAATGATCAAGAGCGACATGAGAGTTGGTCCACCTCTCTAGCTTGTTGCTCAAATTCTTCACTTGATTTTTGAGCTCATTGTTCTCCTTCGAAGGTTAGTCTCACAAGACATAGAAGAAGAACAAGCATCTAAATGTGAAGAACATGGCATAGATAATAAATCATCACAAGAGGTGGATACATGCTTCTTGCCTACATCACAAGGGTTAGTAACATGAGGTTGATCATTTGACCCAAGAGATGAGCTCTCACTAGTTTTAGCTTCTTCATTGCAAAACTTCTTAGTGAGAAAATCATGTTCTTGCACCAAGTTATCATGAGCAACACTAAGTTCCTCATGAGCCAATTTTAGCACATCATGTGAACAAGTAGTAACATAAAGTAGATGCTCTTGTTGTTCACATGTGTTCTTTAGAAGAGAGTTTTCTTTTTCCAATTTGCTTGTTTTAGCAAACTCCTTTTCTAAAGCTCTTGACAACTTAAACACAAGCTCAAGACTTGGATCATCACAATCAAAGATCACATTGCCAATTTTTACCTTGCGGTCACCATGTGACATGTAGCAATGTGATGAAGTCGGTGAGCTTGTAGTAGAGTCATCACCCTCATATGCATCATCAAGTGAGCTTGTAGAAGAATCTTCACTTGCTTCACTTGAGGCATCATCATCATCGTCGTCAAGTGAACTTGTGGTAGGAAGTTCATCATCTTCACTTGACCTTGAGGTGGAGCAATCCTCCACAACAACCTTGTTGTGGTCATGCTCAACATCCTCAAGTGGCATTACCTCGGGCTCCTCCACCTTGAACTTTCCATCATCCCATGTGGAGGCATCACCATAGGTGTGCTTGATGGATTCCCACATGACATGAGCGGAGACACTAGAATCCACCTTCTCATACACATCAAAGCTCAAAGCATCATATAAGTACAATAAAGCACTTGAATCAAGATCAAAGAGAGCCTTTTGAGCTTTGGTGAGGTTCTTGTGATCCATGGCGACATTGATCCCACTAGTGATCACCCACCACACCTTAGGTCCCGAGGCACGAAAATGCCCTCGCGATATTATTTGCGAAATGCCATCGATCTTTAGTCCTCCGCCATTTCACCGTTCTAGCTCCGTTTTAGGCGATCTTGGACTTTTCGGAATCGTCTCGACGTAAGCTACGCGTTAGCAGTGATGATAGCCTCATTTGATACCTTTCAAAATGCAGCTTAGAACTAAGTTTGATTAGTGGTCCTTTAGTGCTCTTTTCAAAACACGCATAGTCTCGGCCTATCTCGTTAGTTGTACCCTCCTAACTATAGCTTCTTGGTTAGTTGTTCTTGCGCTCCCGAGATTGTAGCTTCGAGCTCTATCATTTTGGTTCGCTCTTTCGTTAGCTGTTTCTTTTGTATGGTGTATGCTCTTAGTCTTGTCTGTTTGTGTTGCTTGCTTGATGTTTTACGAGAAGCAGTCGACAAGTGCCGAAGACCAGGAGCTGAGGATCAACAAGTGCAGTGGAACTTGGAGACCAGAAGATAGAAGAGCTGGAAACTCTGGAGCAACTAGAACTTGGATTTAAGGCAAGTACGGGCATCCCTTTGATCATGTTGATCCCATGAATGTTTATTTATAATTCATGCATGTGTCTAAATCAAGTGAACCATAGGACCAACTAGCCACTTTACCAAACATCCTATGGGGGTTTTGTAGATAGGTTATAGGTCCGCTAGTGCTCGCTTACCTATTCATTAACAATGTTTATATTAATCTTGCTTCTTTGATAAAAGTTGTGCTAGTTGGTGATGGTGCGGCCATGGAGAAGTGGCAACGATGCGGTGAGCATTGTTGGTTGGTGAAGCAAGGGAGATACAGGTGCTAGGGTTTTGCTCGTAGCGACGGGGGCATCCGTGTCGTCTCTCCCTAAGGACCGGTTCGTGGAGCGGCCACAGGACTTCCGTACATCTCCGGGCTAATGGGCTCTTGCTTGGCCAATTAGCGGGATCATCATAGGCGAGGTTGGGCGGCTTACCGACGGGTGCCATAGCAATGGTGATAAGGGTGATCTCAAGTTCTAGTATGGGTGTTCTAGATGATCCGTAGACCTGGGCGTAGGCTACGAGTACGTCACCCATATGCTTGCGACATTCCTGTCGAGTTGCCACTGTCCTTGACCCTGTGAAAAGCCTCGTTGTGACCCCTCCCGGCCTGTCTTGGTAACGGGCTAAGAGGTTTGGCCACCTCGGGCGAAAGGGTAATCACACAACTGGAGTGAAAGTGTACACCTCTGCGCAGAGTTTGATCAATCGATATATCGTCCGTGCTCACGGTTACGAGCGGCCCAGATCCTCGCATGATTAGAAAAAGGTTTTCTTTGATCGTGGAGAATGGTTATTGAGAGGTTGCTACCTCAGTCTTTACCAGGATAGCAATCCTGTGGTATCTGAGATGGCTATCTCGTATATATATTTATGTACTTTAAAAGCTTATCTTTTTTAAAAAAAAATGATCTTAATGAACCTTAATTCTACTTGAACCTTAATTAAGGGTTGAGCTTTCCACCAAGTTGATAGCAATAGGTTGCTAATTAAAATACACTGTTACTAAAAGTGCTACCGCAGTTATACCTTTGAGCTTTACCTTGTTCAAGCCATGCATATCATTATACTTTTCGCTGTACTTGTTGAGTTCTACATGGACTCACCTTGCAATAGTCTCGCTAGCAAGGTGTTCTTTGGACATTGAGATGCCGAAGGTGCTTGGCGTACGAAACCCCGATCAACCTGTCCCCGAGAGGAATGGAGCTCTGAAGAGAAGATGTAGCCAACGTTCCGTGATACTCTGATGTTTTGTGAGTGTGCAAATATGGCAGTTTTGGAGCCGTGGAGGCGTGGTTAAGGGCCCTTCAGGCTCTCAGGTGATGGAAAACTCTATAGTGGAGAGGTGAGAGGCATCAAAATGGCTTAACCATGGCGTACAGGCGTGCTTGACCCGGTGCTGAGAGCCATAGGATGCACGGGGATCCGGACCGTGCGGCAAAGGCACGTCGTGTGTGCAATTATGGATGTTCGGAGTCGTGGAGCTGTAGTTAAGGGCCGTTCGGGCTCTCGGGTGATGACAAACATTGTGGTGGTGAGGCCAGAGGCATCAAAACGCCTTAACCATGGCATACGGTCGTGCTTGACCTAGTGTCAAGAGCTGTAGGACACGCAGGAACCGGCTGTGCGGTAGCATAGTCGTGTGTGCAAATATGGCAGTTCTAGAGCTGTGGAGCCATGGTTAAGGGCCATTCGGGTTCTCGGGCAGCAACAAACGCTGTGGTGGAGAGGCCAGAGGTGTCAAAATGCCTTAACCATGGCGTACGGGCATGCTTGACTCAGTGCCGGGAGCCATAGGATGCGTTGGAACCGACCGTGCGGCAGCATGGTCGTGTGTGCAAATATGGCAGTTTTGGAGCCGTGGAGCCATGGTTAAGGGCCGTTCGGGCTCTCGGGCGATGGCAAACGCTATGGTAGAGAGGCCAGAGGTGTCAAAATGCCTTAACCATGGCGTACGGGCATGCTTGACTCGGTGCCGAGAGCCATAGGATGCGTTGGAACCGACCGTGCGGCAAAGCATGGTCGTGTGTGCAAATATGGCAATTTTGCGGCCGTGGGAGCGTGGTTAAGGGCCCTTCGGGCTCTCGGGTGATGAAAAACTCTATGGTGGAGAGGTCGAGAGGCATCAAAATGGCTTAACCATGGCGTACGGGCGTGCTTGACCCGGTGCCGAGAGCCGTAGGATGCACGGGGATCCGGGCGTGCGGCGGCACGTCGTGTGTGCAATTATGGATGTTCTGGAGTCGTGGAGCTATAGTTAAGGGCCGTTCGGGCTCTCGGGTGATGACAAATATTGTGGTGGTGAGGCCAGAGGTGTCAAAACGCCTTAACCATGGCATACGGTCGTGCTTGACCTAGTGTCGAGAGCTATAGAACATGCAGGAACCGGCTGTGCGGTAGCATAGTCGTGTGTGCAAATATGGCAGTTCTAGAGCTGTGGAGCCATGGTTAAGGGCCATTCGGGTTCTTGGGCGGTAATAAACGCTGTGGTGGAGAGGCCAAAGGTGTTAAAATGCCTTAACCATGGTGCATGGGCGTGCTTGACTTGGTGCGAGGAGCCGTAGGACGCATAGGAACCGGCCGTGCGGGAGCAAAGTCGTGTGTGCAAATATGGCAGTTCTGGAGCCGTGGAGCCGAGGTTAAGGGCCGTTCAGGCTCTCAAGCGACGACAAACGCTATGGTAGAGAGGCCAGAGGTGTCAAAATGCCTTAACCATGGCGTACGGGCTTGCTTGACTCAGTGCCGGGAGCCATAGGACGCGTTGGAACCGACCATGCAGCAGCATGGTCGTGTGTGCAAATGTGGCAGTTTTACTGCCGTGGAGCCATGGTTAAGGGCCCTTCAGGCTCTCAGGTGATGGAAAACTCTATGGTGGAGAGGTGAGAGGCATCAAAATGGCTTAACCATGGCATACGGGTGTTCTTGAACCGGTGCCGAGAGCCGTAGGATGCACAGGATCCGGCCGTGCGCCAGCACAGTCGTGTGTGCAATTATGGATGTTCTGGAGTCGTGGAGCTATAGTTAAGGGCCGTTCGGGCTCTCGGGTGATGACAAACATTGTGGTGGTGGGGCCGGAGGTGTCAAAACGCCTTAACCATGGCATACGGTCGTGCTTGACCTAGTGTCAAGAGCTGTATGACACGCACGAACCGGCTGTGCGGTAGCATATTCGTTTGTGCAAATATGGCAGTTCTAGAGCGGTGGAGCCATGGTTAAGGGCCATTCAGGTTCTTGGGCGGCAACAAATGCTGTGGTCGATAGGCCAGCGGTGTCAAAATGCCTTAACCATAGTGCATGGGCATGCTTGACTTAGTGCGAGGAGCCGTAGGATGCGCAGGAACCGGCCGTGCGACAGCAAAGTCGTGTGTGCAAATATGGCTGTTCTGGAGCCGTGGAGCCGAGGTTAAGTGCCGTTCAGGCTCTTGAGTGACGGCAAACGCTATGGTAGAGAGGCCAGAGGTGTCAAAATGCCTTAACCATGGCGTACAGGCATGCTTGACTCAGAGCCGGGAGCCATACAATGCGTTGGAACCGACCGTGCGGCAGCATGGTCGAGTGTGCAAATATGGCAGTTTTGGAGCCGTGGAGGCATGGTTAAGGGCCCTTTAGGCTCTCAGGTGATGGAAAACTCTATGGTGGAGAGGTGAGAGGCATCAAAATGGCTTAACCATGGTGTACAGGCGTGCTTGACCCGGTGCCGAGAGCCATAGGATGCACAGGATCCGACCGTGCGGCAGCACAGTCGTGTGTGCAATTATGGATGTTCTGGAGTCGTGGAGCTGTAGTTAAGGGCCGTTCAGGCTCTCGGGTGATGACAAACATTGTGGTGGTGGGGCCAGAGATATCAAAACGCCTTAACCATGGCATACGGTCGTGCTTGACCTTGTGTCGAGAGCTGTAGGACACGTAGGAACCGGCTGTGCGGTAGCATAGTCGTGTGTGCAAATATGGCAGTTCTAGAGCGGTGGAGCCATGGTTAAGGGCCATTCGGGTTCTTGGGCGGCAACAAATGCTGTGGTGGAGAGGCCAAAGGTGTCAAAACGCCTTAACCATGGTGCATGGGCGTGCTTGACTTGGTGCGAGGAGCCGTAGGACGCATAGGAACCGGCCGTGCGGCAGCAAAGTCGTGTGTGCAAATATGGCAGTTCTGGAGCCGTGGAGCCGAGGTTAAGGGCCATTCAGGCTCTTGAGTGACGGCAAACGCTATGGTAGAGAGGCCAGAGGTGTCAAAATGCCTTAACCATGGCGTACAGGCATGCTTGACTCAGAGCCGGGAGCCATAAAATGCGTTGGAACCGACCGTGCGGCAGCATGGTCGAGTGTGCAAATATGGCAGTTTTGGAGCTGTGGAGGCATGGTTAAGGGCCCTTTAGGCTCTCAGGTGATGGAAAACTCTATGGTGGAGAGGTGAGAGGCATCAAAATGGCTTAACCATGGCGTACAGGCGTGCTTGACCCGGTGCCGAGAGCCATAGGATGCACAGGATCCGGCCGTGCGGCGGCAGACAAGTCGTGTGTGCAATTATGGATGTTCTGGAGTCGTGGAGCTATAGTTAAGGGCCGTTCGGGCTCTCGGGTGATGACAAACATTGTGGTGGTGAGGCCAGAGGCATCAAAACGCCTTAACCATGGCATACGGTCATGCTTGACCTAGTGTCAAGAGTGTAGGACACGCACGAACCGGCTGTGCGGTAGCATATTCGTGTGTGCAAATATGGCAGTTCTAGAGCGGTGGAGCCATGGTTAAGGGCCATTCGGGTTCTTGGGCGGCAACAAACGCTGTGGTGGAGAGGCCAGAGGTGTCAAAATGCCTTAACCATGGCGTACGGGCATGCTTGACTCGGTGCCAGGAGCCATAGAATGCGTTGGAACCGACCGTGCGGCGGCATGGTCGTGTGTGCAAATATGGCAGTTCCGGGAGCCTTGGAGCCAAGGTTAAGGGCCGTTCGGGCTCTCGAGCGATGGCAAACGCTATGGTAGAGAGGCCGGAGGTGTCAAAATGCCTTAACCATGGCGTACGGGCATGCTTGACTCGGTGCCGAGAGCCATAGGATGCGTTGGAACCGACCGTGCGGCGGCATGGTTGTGTGTGCAAATATGGCAGTTTTGGGCCGTGGAGGCATGGTTAAGGGCCCTTCGGGCTCTCGGGTGATGAAAAACTCTATGGTGGAGAGGTGAGAGGCAACAAAATGGCTTAACCATGGCGTACGGGCGTGCTTGACCCGGTGCCGAGAGCCGTAGGATGCACGGGATCCGGCCGTGCGGCAAAGCACGGTCGTGTGTGCAATTATGGATGTTCGGAGTCGTGGAGCTATAGTTAAGGGCCGTTCGGGCTCTCGGGTGATGACAAATATTGTGGTGGTGAGGCCGGAGGCGTCAAAATGCCTTAACCATGGCATACGGTCGTGCTTGACCTAGTGTCGAGCTATAGGACATGCAGGAACCGGGCCGTGCGGTAGCATAGTCGTGTGTGCAAATATGGCGGTTCTAGAGCTGTGGAGCCATGGTTAAGGGCCATTCGGGTTCTCGGGCGGTAATAAATGCTGTGGTGGAGAGGCCAAAGGTGTTAAAATGCCTTAACCATGGTGCATGGGCGTGCTTGACTTGGTGCGAGGAGCCGTAGGACGCATAGGAACCGGCCGTGCGGCGGCAAAGTCGTGTGTGCAAATATGGCGTTCGGGGAGCCGTGGAGCCGAGGTTAAGGGCCGTTCGGGCTCTCGAGCGATGACAAACGCTATGGTAGAGAGGCCGAGAGGTGTCAAAATGCCTTAACCATGGCGTACGGGCATGCTTGACTCAGTGCCAGGAGCCATAGGATGCGTTGGAACCGACCATGCGGCAGCATGGTCGTGTGTGCAAATGTGGCAGTTTTACGGCCGTGGAGCCATGGTTAAGGGCCCTTCAGGCTCTCGGGTGATGGAAAACTCTATGGTGGAGAGGTGAGAGGCATCAAAATGGCTTAACCATGGCGTACGGGTGTGCTTGAACCGGTGCCGAGAGCCGTAGGATGCACAGGATCCGGCCGTGCGCCGACACGGTCGTGTGTGCAATTATGGATGTTCATGGAGTCGTGGAGCTATAGTTAAGGGCCGTTCGGGCTCTTAGGTGATGACAAACATTGTGGTGGTGGGGCCAGAGGTGTCAAAACGCCTTAACCATGGCATACGGTCGTGCTTGACCTTGTGTCGAGAGCGTAGGACACATAGGAACCGGGCATTTGTGCGGTAGCATAGTCGTGTGTGCAAATATGGCAGTTCTAGAGCGGTGGAGCCATGGTTAAGGGCCATTCGGGTTCTTGGGTGGCAACAAATGCTGTGGTCGAGAGGCCGGCGGTGTCAAAACGCCTTAACCATAGTGCATGGGCGTGCTTGACTTGGTGCGAGGAGCCGTAGGATGCGCAGGAACCGGCCGTGCGGCGGCAAAGTCGTGTGTGCAAACATGGCGTTCGGAGCCGTGGCGCCGAGGTTAAGTGCCGTTCGGGCTCTCGAGTGACGGCAAACGCTATGGTAGAGAGGCCAGAGGTGTCAAAATGCCTTAACCATGGCGTACGGGCATGCTTGACTCGAGCCGGGAGCCATAAAATGCGTTGGAACCGACCATGCGTGCGGCATGGTCGAGTGTGCAAATATGGCGTTTTGGAGCCGTGGAGGCATGGTTAAGGGCCCTTCGGGCTCTCGGGTGATGGAAAACTCTATGGTGGAGAGGTGAGAGGCATCAAAATGGCTTAACCATGGCGTACGGGCGTGCTTGACCCGGTGCCGAGAGCCATAGGATGCACGGGATCCGGACCGTGCGGCGGCACGGTCGTGTGTGTGCAATTATGGATGTTCGAGTCGTGGAGCTGTAGTTAAGGGCCGTTCGGGCTCTTGGGTGATGACAAACATTGTGGTGGTGAGGCCGGAGGCATCAAAACGCCTTAACCATGGCATACGGTCATGCTTGACCTAGTGTCAAGAGCTGTATGACACGCACGAACCTATTTGTGCGGTAGCATATTCGTTTGTGCAAATATGGCGGTTCTAGAGTGTGGAGCCATGGTTAAGGGCCATTCGGGTTCTCGGGTGGCAACAAACGCGTGGTGGAGAGGCTAGAGGTGTCAAAATGCCTTAACCATGGCGTACGGGCATGCTTGACTCGGTGCCGGGAGCCATAGGATGCGTTGGAACCGACCGTGCGGCAAAGCATGGTCGTGTGTGCAAATATGGCAGTTCGGAGCCTTGGAGCCAAGGTTAAGGGCCGTTCGGGCTCTCGAGCGATGGCAAACGCTATGGTAGAGAGGCCAGAGGTGTCAAAATGCCTTAACCATGGCGTACGGGCATGCTTGACTCAGTGCCGAGAGCCATAGGATGCGTTGGAACCGACCGTGCGGCAGCATGGTTGTGTGTGCAAATATGGCGTTTTGCGGCCGTGGAGCTGTGGTTAAGGGCCCTTCGGGCTCTCGGGTGATGAAAAACTCTATGGTGGAGAGGTGAGAGGCAACAAAATGGCTTAACCATGGCGTACGGGCGTGCTTGACCCGGTGCCGAGAGCCGTAGGATGCACGGGATCCGGCGTGCGGCGGCAAAGTCGTGTGTGCAATTATGGATGTTCGGAGTCATGGAGCTATAGTTAAGGGCCGTTCGGGCTCTCGAGTGATGACAAATATTGTGGTGGTGAGGCCGAGGCGTCAAAACGCCTTAACCATGGCATACGGTCGTGCTTGACCTAGTGTCGAGAGCTATAGGACATGCAGGAACCGGGCCGTGCGGTAGCATAGTCGTGTGTGCAAATATGGCGGTTCTAGAGCTGTGGAGCCATGGTTAAGGGCCATTCGGGTTCTCGGGCGGTAATAAACGCTGCGGTGGAGAGGCCAAAGGTGTTAAAATGCCTAACCATGGTGCATGGGCATGCTTGACTTGGTGCGAGGAGCCGTAGGACGCATAGGAACCGGCCGTGCGGCAAAGAAAGTCGTGTGTGCAAATATGGCGGTTCGGAGCCGTGGAGCCGAGGTTAAGGGCCGTTCGGGCTCTCGAGCGACGACAAACGCTATGGTAGAGAGACCAGAGGTGTCAAAATGCCTTAACCATGGCGTACGGGCTTGCTTGACTCGGCCGGGAGCCATAGGACGCGTTGGAACCGACCATGCGGCAAAGCATGGTCGTGTGTGCAAATGTGGCGGTTTTACTGGCTTGTGGAGCCATGGTTAAGGGCCCTTCGGGCTCTCGGGTGATGGAAAACTCTATGGTGGAGAGGTGAGAGGCATCAAAATGGCTTAACCATGGCGTACGGGTGTGCTTGAACCGGTGCCGAGAGCCGTAGGATGCACAGGATCCGGCCGTGCGCCAAAGCACAGTCGTGTGTGCAATTATGGATGTTCTAGAGTCGTGGAGCTATAGTTAAGGGCCCTTCGGGCTCTCGGGTGATGACAAACATTGTGGTGGTGGGGCCAGAGGTGTCAAAACGCCTTAACCATGGCATACGGTCGTGCTTGACCTAGTGTCGAGAGCCGTAGGACACATAGGAACCGGCCGTGCGGTAGCATAGTCGTGTGTGCAAATATGGCAGTTCTAGAGCGGTGGAGCCATGGTTAAGGGCCATTCGGGTTCTTGGGTGGCAACAAATGCTGTGGTCGAGAGGCCAGCGGTGTCAAAACGCCTTAACCATAGTGCATGGGCGTGCTTGACTTGGTGCGAGGAGCCGTAGGATGCGCAGGAACCGGCCGTGCGGCGGAAAGTCGTGTGTGCAAACATGGCGGTTCGGAGCCGTGGAGCCGAGGTTAAGTGCCGTTCGGGCTCTCGAGTGACGGCAAACGCTATGGTAGAGAGGCCGAGGTGTCAAAATGCCTTAACCATGGCGTACGGGCATGCTTGACTCGAGCCGGAGCCATAAAATGCGTTGGAACCCGACCGTGCGGCGGCGTGGTCGAGTGTGCAAATATGGCAGTTTTGGAGCCGTGGAGGCATGGTTAAGGGCCCTTCAGGCTCTCGGGTGATGGAAAACTCTATGGTGGAGAGGTGAGAGGCATCAAAATGGCTTAACCATGGCGTACGGGCGTGCTTGACCCGGTGTCGAGAGCCATAGGATGCATGGGATCCGGACCGTGCGGCAAAGCACGGTCGTGTGTGTGCAATTATGGATGTTCTGGAGTCGTGGAGCTGTAGTTAAGGGCCGTTCAGGCTCTTGGGTGATGACAAACATTGTGGTGGTGAGGCCAGAGGCATCAAAACGCCTTAACCATGGCATACGGTCATGCTTGACCTAGTGTCAAGAGCTGTATGACACGCACGAACCGGCTGTGCGGTAGCATATTCGTTTGTGCAAATATGGCAGTTCTAGAGCTGTGGAGCCATGGTTAAGGGCCATTCGGGTTCTCGGGCGGTAATAAACGCTGCGGTGGAGAGGCCAAAGGTGTTAAAATGCCCTAACCATGGTGCATGGGCATGCTTGACTTGGTGCGAGGAGCCGTAGGACGCATAGGAACCGGCCGTGCGGCAGCAAAGTCGTGTGTGCAAATATGGCAGTTCTGGAGCCGTGGAGCCGAGGTTAAGGGCCGTTCAGGCTCTCGAGCGACGACAAACGCTATGGTAGAGAGACCAGAGGTGTCAAAATGCCTTAACCATGGCGTACGGGCTTGCTTGACTCAGTGCCGGGAGCCATAGGACGCGTTGGAACCGACCATGCGGCAGCATGGTCGTGTGTGCAAATGTGGCAGTTTTACTGCTGTGGAGCCATGGTTAAGGGCCCTTCAGGCTCTCGGGTGATGGAAAACTCTATGGTGGAGAGGTGAGAGGCATCAAAATGGCTTAACCATGGCGTACGGGTGTGCTTGAACCGGTGCCGAGAGCCGTAGGATGCACAGGATCCGGCCGTGCGCCAGCACAGTCGTGTGTGCAATTATGGATGTTCTAGAGTCGTGGAGCTATAGTTAAGGGCCGTTCGGGCTCTCGGGTGATGACAAACATTGTGGTGGTGGGGCCAGAGGTGTCAAAACGCCTTAACCATGGCATACGGTCGTGCTTGACCTAGTGTCGAGAGCTGTAGGACACGTAGGAACCGGGCGTGCGGTAGCATAGTCGTGTGTGCAAATATGGCGGTTCTAGAGCGGTGGAGCCATGGTTAAGGGCCATTCGGGTTCTTGGGTGGCAACAAATGCTGTGGTCGAGAGGCCGGCGGTGTCAAAATGCCTTAACCATAGTGCATGGGCGTGCTTGACTTGGTGCGAGGAGCCATAGGATGCGCAGGAACCGGCCGTGCGGCGCGAAAGTCGTGTGTGCAAATATGGCGGTTCGGAGCCGTGGAGCCGAGGTTAAGTGCCGTTCGGGCTCTTGAGTGACGGCAAACGCCGTGGTAGAGAGGCGGAGGTGTCAAAATGCCTTAACCATGGCGTACGGGCATGCTTGACTCGGAGCCGGGAGCCATAAAATGCGTTGGACCCGACCGTGCGGCAAAGCATGGTCGAGTGTGCAAATATGGCGTTTTGGAGCCGTGGAGGCATGGTTAAGGGCCCTTCGGGCTCTCGGGTGATGGAAAACTCTATGGTGGAGAGGTGAGAGGCATCAAAATGGCTTAACCATGGCGTACGGGCGTGCTTGACCCGGTGTCGAGAGCCATAGGATGCACGGGATCGACCGTGCGGCAAAGCACGGTCGTGTGTGCAATTATGGATGTTCGAGTCGTGGAGCTGTAGTTAAGGGCCGTTCGGGCTCTCGGGTGATGACAAACATTGTGGTGGTGAGGCCGGAGGCATCAAAACACCTTAACCATGGCATACGGTCATGCTTGACCTAGTGTCAAGAGCGTAGGACACGCACGAACCGGCCGTGCGGTAGCATATTCGTGTGTGCAAATATGGCGGTTCTAGAGCTGTGGAGCCATGGTTAAGGGCCATTCAGGTTCTCGGCGGCAACAAACGCTGTGGTGGAGAGGCTAGAGGTGTCAAAATGCCTTAACCATGGCCTACGGGCATGCTTGACTCGGTGCCGGGAGCCATAGGATGCGTTGGAACCGACCGTGCGGCAAAGCATGGTCGTGTGTGCAAATATGGCGCCGGAGCCGTGGAGCCAAGGTTAAGGGCCGTTCGGGCTCTCGAGCGATGGCAAACACTATGGTAGAGAGGCCGAGGTGTCAAAATGCCTTAACCATGGCGTACGGGCATGCTTGACTCAGTGCCGAGAGCCATAGGATGCGTTGGAACCGACCGTGCGGCAGCATGGTCGTGTGTGCAAATATGGTAGTTTTGCGGCCGTGGAGCGTGGTTAAGGGCCCTTCGGGCTCTGGGTGATGAAAAACTCTATGGTGGAGAGGTGAGAGGCATCAAAATGGCTTAACCATGGCGTACGGGCGTGCTTGACCCGGTGCCGAGAGCCGTAGGATGCACGGGATCCATTGTGCGGCAGCACGGTCGTGTGTGCAATTATGGATGTTCTGGAGTCGTGGAGCTATAGTTAAAGGGCCGTTCGGACTCTCGGGTGATGACAAATATTGTGGTGGTGAGGCCAGAGGCATCAAAACGCCTTAACCATGGCATACGGTCGTGCTTGACCTAGTGTCGAGAGCTATAGGACATGCAGGAACGGGCGTGCGGTAGCATAGTCGTGTGTGCAAATATGGCGTTCTAGAGCTGTGGAGCCATGGTTAAGGGCCATTCGGGTTCTCGGGCGGTAATAAACGCTGTGGTGGAGAGGCCAAAGGTGTTAAAATGCCTTAACCATGGTGCATGGGCGTGCTTGACTTGGTGCGAGGAGCCGTAGGATGCGCATGAACCGGCCGTGCGGCAGCAAAGTCGTGTGTGCAAATATGGCAGTTCTGGAGCCGTGGAGCCGAGGTTAAGTGCCATTCAGGCTCTCGAGTGACGGCAAACGCTATGGTAGAGAGGCCAGAGGTGTCAAAATGCCTTAACCATGGCGTACAGGCATGCTTGACTCAGAGCCGGGAGCCATAAAATGCGTTGGAACCGACCATGCGGCAGCATGGTCGAGTGTGCAAATATGGCAGTTTTGGAGCCGTGGAGGCATGGTTAAGGGCCCTTCAGGCTCTTAGGTGATGGAAAACTCTATGGTGGAGAGGTGAGAGGCATCAAAATGGCTTAACCATGGCGTACAGGCGTGCTTGACCCGGTGCCGAGAGCCATATGATGCACAGGATCTGACCGTGCGGCAGCACAGTCGTGTGTGCAATTATGGATGTTCTGGAGTCGTGGAGCTGTAGTTAAGGGCCGTTCAGGCTCTCGAGTGATGACAAACATTGTGGTGGTGAGGCCAGAGGCATCAAAACACCATAACCATGGCATACGGTCATGCTTGACCTAGTGTCAAGAGCTGTAGGACACGCACGAACCGGCTGTGCGGTAGCATATTCGTGTATGCAAATATTCCAGTTCTAGAGCTGTGGAGCCATGGTTAAGGGCCATTCAGGTTCTCAGGCGGCAACAAAAGCTGTGGTGGAGAGGCTAGAGGTGTCAAAATGCCTTAACCATGGCGTACGGGCATGCTTGACTCAGTGCCAGGAGCCATAGGATGCGTTGGAACCGACCGTGCGGCAAAGCATGGTCGTGTGTGCAAATATGGCGTTCGGGAGCCGTGGAGCCAAGGTTAAGGGCCGTTCGGGCTCTCGAGCGATGGCAAACGCTATGGTAGAGAGGCTAGAGGTGTCAAAATGCCTTAACCATGGCGTACGGGCATGCTTGCCTCAGTGCCGAGAGCCATAGGATGCGTTGGAACCGACCGCGCGACAGCATGGTCGTGTGTGCAAATATGGCGGTTTTGGAGCCATGGAGGCATGGCTAAGGGCCCTTCGTGCTCTCGAGTGATGGAAAACTCTATGGTGGAGAGGTGAGAGGCATCAAAATGGCTTAACCATGGCGTACGGGCGTGCTTGACCCGGTGTCGAGAGCCGTAGGATGCACGGGGATCCGGCCGGCGGCAAACGGTCGTGTGTGCAATTATGGATGTTCTGGAGTCGTGGAGCTATAGTTAAAGGGCCGTTCAGGCTCTCGGGTGATGACAAATATTGTGGTGGTGAGGCCAGAGGCGTCAAAACGCCTTAAACATGGCGTACGGTCGTGCATGACCTAGTGTCGAGAGCTATAGGACATGCAGGAACTGGCTGTGCGGTAGCATAGTCGTGTGTGCAAATATGGCAGTTCTAGAGCTGTGGAGCCATGGTTAAGGGCCATTCGGGTTCTCGGGCGGTAATAAACACTGTGGTGGAGAGGCCAAAGGTGTTAAAACACCTTAACCATGGTGCATGGGCGTGCTTGGTGCGAGGAGCCGTAGGACACATAGGAACCGGCCGTGCGGCAGCAAAGTCATGTGTGCAAATATGGCAGTTCTGGAGCCGTGGAGCCGAGGTTAAGGGCCGTTCGGGCTCCGAGCGATGACAAACGCTGTGGTGGAGAGGCCAGAGGTGTCAAAATGCCTTAACCATGGTGCATGGGCGTGCTTGACTTGGTGCGAGGAGCCATAGGACGCGTTGGAACCGACCATGCGGCAGCATGGTCGTGTGTGCAAATGTGGCAGTTTTACTGCCGTGGAGCCATGGTTAAGGGCCCTTCAGGCTCTCGGGTGATGGAAAACTCTATGGTGGAGAGGTGAGAGGCATCAAAATGGCTTAACCATGGCGTACGGGTGTGCTTGAACCGGTGCCGAGAGCCGTAGGATGCACTGGATCCGGCCGTGCGCGGCACGTCGTGTGTGCAATTATGGATGTTCGGAGTCGTGGAGCTATAGTTAAGGGCCGTTCGGGCTCTCGGGTGATGACAAACATTGTGGTGGTAGGGCCGGAGGTGTCAAAACGCCTTAACCATGGCATACGGTCGTGCTTGACCTAGTGTCGAGAGCTATAGGACATGTAGGAACCGGCTGTGCGGTAGCATAGTCGTGTGTGCAAATATGGCAGTTCTAGAGCGGTGGAGCCATGGTTAAGGGCCATTCGGGTTCTTGGGCGGCAACAAATGCTATGGTCGAGAGGCCAAAGGTGTCAAAACGCCTTAACCATAGTGCATGGGCGTGCTTGACTTGGTGCGAGGAGCCGTAGGATGCGCAGGAACCGGCCGTGCGGCAACAAAGTCGTGTGTGCAAATATGGCAGTTCTGGAGCCGTGGAGCCGAGGTTAAGTGCCGTTCATGCTCTCGAGTGACGGCAAACGCTATGGTAGAGAGGCCAGAGGTGTCAAAATGCCTTAACCATGGCGTACATGCATGCTTGACTCAGAGCCGGGAGCTATAAAATGCGTTGGAACCGACCGTGTGGCAGCATGGTCGAGTGTGCAAATTTGGCGTTTTGGAGCCGTGGAGGCATGGTTAAGGGCCCTTCGGGCTCTCGGGTGATGGAAAACTCTATGGTGGAGAGGTGAGAGGCATCAAAATGGCTTAACCATGGCGTACGGGCGTGCTTGACCCGGTGCCGAGAGCCATAGGATGCACAGGATCCGACCGTGCGGCGGCAGTCGTGTGTGCAATTATGGATGTTCGGAGTCGTGGAGCTGTAGTTAAGGGCCGTTCGGGCTCTCGGGTGATGACAAACATTGTGGTGGTGAGGCTAGAGGCATCAAAATGCCTTAACCATGGCATACGGTCATGCTTGACCTAGTGTCAAGAGCATAGGACACGCACGAACCCATTTTGTGCGGTAGCATATTCGTGTGTGCAAATATGGCGGTTCTAGAGCTGTGGAGCCATGGTTAAGGGCCATTCGGGTTCTCGGGCGGCAACAAATGCTGTGGTGGAGAGGCTAGAGGTGTCAAAATGCCTTAACCATGGCGTACGGGCATGCTTGACTCGGTGCCGGGAGCCATAGGATGCGTTGGAACCGACCGTGCGAAAAGCATGGTCGTGTGTGCAAATATGGCGGTTCGGGAGCCGTGGAGCCAAGGTTAAGGGCCGTTCAGGCTCTCGAGCGATGGCAAATGCTATGGTAGAGAGGCCAGAGGTGTCAAAATGCCTTAACCATGGCGTACGGGCATGCTTGACTCAGTGCCGAGAGCCATAGGATGCGTTGGAACCGACCGTGCGGCAGCATGGTCGTGTGTGCAAATATGGCAATTTTTCAGCCGTGGAGCTGTGGTTAAGGGCCTTTCAGGCTCTCGGGTGATGAAAAACTCTATGGTGGAGAGGTGAGAGGCATCAAAATGGCTTAACCATGGCGTACGGGCGTGCTTGACCCGGTGCCGAGAGCCGTAGGATGCACAGGATCCGGCTGTGCGGCAGCACAGTCGTGTGTGCAATTATGGATGTTCTGGAGTCGTGGAGCTATAGTTAAGGGCCGTTCGGGCTCTCGGGTGATGACAAATATTGTGGTGGTGAGGCCAGAGGCGTCAAAACACCTTAACCATGGCATACGGTCGTGCTTGACCTAATGTCGAGAGCTATAGGACATGCAGGAACTGGCTGTGCGGTAGCATAGTCGTGTGTGCAAATATGGCAGTTCTAGAGCTGTGGAGCCATGGTTAAGGGCCATTCGGGTTCTCGGGCGGTAATAAACGCTGTGGTGGAGAGGCCAAAGGTGTTAAAATGCCTTAACCATGGTGCATGGGCGTGCTTGATTTGGTGCGAGGAGCCGTAGGACACATAGGAACCGGCGTGCGTGCGGCAAAGAAAGTCGTGTGTGCAAATATGGCAGTTCTAGGGAGCTGTGGAGCCATGGTTAAGGGCCATTCGGGCTCTCGAGCGATGACAAACGCTATGGTGGAGAGGCCAAAGGTGTTAAAATGCCTTAACCATGGCGTACGGGCTTGCTTGACTCGGTGCCGGGAGCCATAGGACGCGTTGGAACCGACCATGCGGCAGCATGGTCGTGTGTGCAAATGTGGCAGTTTTGGTGCCGTGGAGCCATGGTTAAGGGCCCTTCAGGCTCTCGGGTGATGGAAAACTCTATGGTGGAGAGGTGAGAGGCATCAAAATGGCTTAACCATGGCGTACGGGTGTGCTTGAACCGGTGCCGAGAGCCGTAGGATGCACGGGGATCCGGCCGTGCGCCGGCACAGTCGTGTGTGCAATTATGGATGTTCGGAGTCATGGAGCTATAGTTAAGGGCCGTTCGGGCTCTCGGGTGATTACAAACATTGTGGTGGTGGGGCCGAGGTGTCAAAACGCCTTAACCATGGCATACGGTCGTGCTTGACCTAGTGTCGAGAGCCGTAGGACACGTAGGAACCGGGCCGTGCGGTAGCATAGTCGTGTGTGCAAATATGGCGGTTCTAGAGCGGTGGAGCCATGGTTAAGGGCCATTCGGGTTCTTGGGCGGCAACAAATGCGTGGTCGAGAGGCCGGCGGTGTCAAAATGCCTTAACCATAGTGCATGGGCGTGCTTGACTTGGTGCGAGGAGCCGTAGGATGCGCAGGA
Organism: Themeda triandra; assembly: GCA_018135685.1. Taxonomy (NCBI): domain Eukaryota; kingdom Viridiplantae; phylum Streptophyta; class Magnoliopsida; order Poales; family Poaceae; genus Themeda; species Themeda triandra. The sequence goes on from JAENPR010002627.1 coordinate 44,026, forward strand.
ACCGGCCGTGCGGCAGCAAAGTCGTGTGTGCAAATATGGCAGTTCTGGAGCCGTGGAGCCGAGGTTAAGTGCCGTTCAGGCTCTCAAGTGACGGCAAACGCTATGGTAGAGAGGCCAGAGGTGTCAAAATGCCTTAACCATGGCGTACAGGCACGCTTGACTCAGAGCCGGGAGCCATAAAATGCGTTGGAACCGACCGTGTGGCAGCATGGTCGAGTGTGCAAATATGGCAGTTTTGGAGCCGTGGAGGCATGGTTAAGGGCCCTTCAGGCTCTCAGGTGATGGAAAACTCTATGGTGGAGAGGTGAGAGGCATCAAAATGGCTTAACCATGGCGTACAGGCGTGCTTGACCCGGTGCCGAGAGCCATAGGATGCACAGGATCCGACCGTGCGGCAGCACAGTCGTGTGTGCAATTATGGATGTTCTGGAGTCGTGGAGCCATGGTTAAGGGCCATTCAGGTTCTCAGGCGGCAACAAACGCTGTGGTGGAGAGGCTAGAGGTGTCAAAATGCCTTAACCATGGCGTACGGGCATGCTTGACTCAGTGCCAGGAGCCATAGGATGCGTTGGAACTGACCGTGCGGCAGCATGGTCGTGTGTGCAAATATGGCAGTTCTGGAGCCGTGGAGCCAAGGTTAAGGGCCGTTCAGGCTCTCGAGTGATGGCAAACGCTATGGTAGAGAGGCCAGAGGTGTCAAAATGCCTTAACCATGGTGTACGGGCATGCTTGACTCAGTGCCGAGAGCCATAGGATGCGTTGGATTCGACCGTGCGGCAGCATGGTCATGTGTGCAAATATGGCAGTTTTGCAGCCGTGGAGCTGTGGTTAAGGGCCCTTCAGGCTCTCAGGTGATGAAAAACTCTATGGTGGAGAGGTGAGAGGCATCAAAATGGCTTAATTATGGCGTACGGGCGTGCTTGACCCGGTGCCGAGAGCCGTAGGATGCACGGGGGGATCCGGGCGTGCGGCGGCAAAGACGGTCTTGTGTGCAATTATGGATGTTCGGGAGTCATGGAGCTATAGTTAAGGGCCGTTCGGGCTCTCGGGTGATGACAAATATTGTGGTGGTGAGGCCGAGGCGTCAAAATGCCTTAACCATGGCATACGGTCGTGCTTGACCTAGTGTCGAGAGCTATAGGACATGCAGGAACCGGCCGTGCGGTATCATAGTCGTGTGTGCAAATATGGCGGTTCTAGAGCCGTGTGGAGCCATGGTTAAGGGCCATTCGGGTTCTCGGGTGGTAATAAACACCGGTGTGGTGGAGAGGCCAAAGGTGTTAAAATGCCTTAACCATGGTGCATGGGCGTGCTTGACTTGGTGCGAAGAGCCGTAGGACGATAGGAACCGCCGTGCGGCAAAGAAAGTCGTGTGTGCAAATATGGCGTTCGGAGCCGTGGAGCCGAGGTTAAGGGCCATTCGTGCTCTCGAGCAACGACAAACGCTATGGTAGAGAGGCCGGAGGTGTCAAAATGCCTTAACCATGGCGTACGGGCTTGCTTGACTCGGTCGGGAGCCATAGGACGCGTTGGAACCGACCATGCGGCAGCATGGTCGTGTGTGCAAATGTGGCAGTTTTACTGCCGTGGAGCCATGGTTAAGGGCCCTTCAGGCTCTCGGGTGATGGAAAACTCTATGGTGGAGAGGTGAGAGGCATCAAAATGGCTTAACCATGGCGTACGGGTGTGCTTGAACCGGTGCCGAGAGCCGTAGGATGCACAGGATCCGGCCGTGCGCCAGCACAATCGTGTGTGCAATTATGGATGTTCTGGAGTCATGGAGCTATAGTTAAGGGCCGTTCGGGCTCGGGTGATGACAAACATTGTGGTGGTGGGGCCAGAGGTGTCAAAATGCCTTAACCATGGCATACGGTCGTGCTTGACCTAATGTCGAGAGCTGTAGGACACGTAGGAACCGGCTGTGCGGTAGCATAGTCGTGTGTGCAAATATGGCAGTTCTAGAGCGGTGGAGCCATGGTTAAGGGCCATTCGGGTTCTTGGGCGGCAACAAATGCTGTGGTCGAGAGGCCGGTGGTGTCAAAATGCCTTAACCATAGTGCATGGGCGTGCTTGACTTGGTGCGAGGAGCCGTAGGATGCGCAGGAACCGCCGTGCGGGCAAAGAAAGTCGTGTGTGCAAATATGGCGTTCCGGGAGCCGTGGAGCCGAGGTTAAGTGCCGTTCGTGCTCTCGAAAGTGACGGCAAACGCTATGGTAGAGAGGCCGGAGGTGTCAAAATGCCTTAACCATGGCGCATGTGCATGCTTGACTCGTGAGCCGGGAGCCATAAAATGCGTTGGAACCGACCGTGTGGCAAGCATGGTCGAGTGTGCAAATATGGCAGTTTTGGAGCCGTGGAGGCATGGTTAAGGGCCCTTCGGGCTCTCGTGTGATGGAAAACTCTATGGTGGAGAGGTGAGAGGCATCAAAATGGCTTAACCATGGCGTACATGTGCGTGCTTGACCCGGTGCCGAGAGCCATAGGATGCACGGGATCCGACCGTGCGGCACGGTCGTGTGTGCAATTATGGATGTTCGAGTCGTGGAGCTGTAGTTAAGGGCCGTTCAGGCTCTTGGGTGATGACAAACATTGTGGTGATGAGGCCGAGGCATCAAAATGCCTTAACCATGGCATACGGTCATGCTTGACCTAGTGTCAAGAGTCAGCTGTAGGACACGCACGAACCGGGCCGTGCGGTAGCATATTCGTGTGTGCAAATATGGCAGTTCTAGAGCCGTGGAGCCATGGTTAAGGGCATTCGTGTTCTCAGCGGCAACAAACGCTCGTGGTGGAGAGGGTAGAGGTGTCAAAATGCCTTAACCATGGCATACGGGCATGCTTGACTCGGTGCCAGAGCCATAGGATGCGTTGGAACCGGCCGTGCGGCAAAGATGGTCGTGTGTGCAAATATGGCAGTTCGGGAGCCGTGGAGCCAAGGTTAAGGGCCGTTCGGGGCTCTTCGAGTGATGGAAAACGCTATGGTGGAGAGGCCGCGAGGTGTCAAAATGCCTTAACCATGGCCTACGGGCATGCTTGACTCGGTGCGAGAGCCATAGGATGCGTTGGAACCGACCGTGCGGCAAGCATGGTCATGTGTGCAAATATGGCAGTTTTGCAGCCGTGGAGGCGGGTTAAGGGCCCTTCGTGCTCTCGGGTGATGAAAAACTCTATGGTGGAGACGTGAGAGGCATCAAAATGGCTTAACCATGGCGTACGGGCGTGCTTGACCCCGGGAGAGCCGTAGGATGCACGGATCCGGGCGGCGGCAAAGACAAGTCGTGTGTGCAATTATGGATGTTCGGAGTCGAGAGCTATAGTTAAGGGCCGTTCGGGCTCTCGGGTGATGACAAATATTGTGGTGGTGAGGCCGGAGGCATCAAAACGCCTTAACCATGGCATACGGTCATGCTTGACCTAGTGTCGAGAGCTATAGGACATGCAGGAACTAAGGTCATGCGGTAGCATAGTCGTGTGTGCAAATATGGCGTTCTAGAGCTGTGGAGCCATGGTTAAGGGCCATTCGGGTTCTGGGCGGTAATAAATGCGTTGTGGTGGAGAGGCCAAAGGTGTTAAAATGCCTTAACCATGGTGCATGGGCGTGCTTGACTTGGTGCGAGGAGCCATAGGACGCGTAGGAACCGGCCGTGCGGCAGCAAAGTCGTGTGTGCAAATATGGCGCTTCGAGCCGTGGAGCGAGGTTAAGGGCCATTCAGCTTCGAGCGACGACAAACGCTATGGTAGAGAGGCCGGAGGTGTCAAAATGCCTTAACCATGGCGTACGCATGTGCTTGCTTGACTCGCGTCGGAGCCACAGACGCTGGAACCGACCATGCGGGGTGATGCAAAAACTCGTGGAGCCATGGTTAAGGGGTGTGATGGAAAACTCTAGGTGAGAGGCATCAAAATGGCTTAACCATGGCGTACGGGTGTGCTTGAACCGGTGCCGAGAGGCGTAGGATGCACGGGATCCGGCCGTGCGGCGACACGTCGTGTGTGCAATTATGGATGTTCTCGAGTCGTGGAGCTATAGTTAAGGGCCGTTCGGGCTCTCGGGTGATGACAAACATTGTGGTGGTGGGGCCGGTGGTGTCAAAACGCCTTAACCATGGCATACGGTCGTGCTTGACCTAGTGTCGAGAGCTATAGGACACGTAGGAACCGCAGTGCGGTAGCATAGTCGTGTGTGCAAATATGGCG